>JARHVA010003617.1:1432500-1532500 GCA_037957365.1 Torreya grandis | reverse complement strand
TTGAGTTGTGAAATTATGAAGTCAAGGCCAACTTGAGTTTTTAATAAAACTCACTTTTCAATGAAGATTTGGTAATGCATAATCCAATTCAAGTTCATCAATAAATAAGAAATATCTAAGGGTATTTCCCTCTCTAGTCACCACTTTTAAACTAAAAAACACAATAGTTTATCTACCCAATTAGTGGTATTCATTACTTGTTACTATATCTATACATTTTCTTGAATTTTATCTTAATGAATGATTATATACATGTTTCATTGTGCATTCTATGTGAAATAGAGTTTAATGTGTACCCTACATTTAGGAATATTCTTTATAGGTAAGTTTAGGTATGAATCTTTTGATTTTACTTCATTACTTTTAATTTTTGCATTACTATAATAAAATATGGGAAAATTTAGACACATAAATAAACATTTAATTTTAAATCTATGAAATTTTGACCATATTACCAAACTCACTTTTAGGCCAATTTCACTATCCTTGACCACTCTTCCTTCACTTGTATGCAAATACCCTTAACTATTGAGGAAATTCTAACTCTGATATTCTTATTTCACATTATAGAAAACCTAAGCTAATGCCTAACATGATTAACACTTAAAAAATTATTGCCTTTGCTCTTTAGACAAGGTCACTCTATTTAGGCTCTCTCACATATTGGTAGGGTATGGATCCATTGGTGACATCTTACCAAACAATGACTATTTTCTCAAATTAAAATTTACCCAATGGTCCATCTAATATTTTTTATGAGTCCCATATAAAGTAATTCTAAAATTATCATTATAAAAGCACATTTTCCATTCATTAACTCACTAGATGGAAAGATAATAAAACTATTACAAAATTGCCATGTAATTTATTTCACTCTGTTATCAAATTCATTATTTGTCCCAATTATAAGTATATATATAACCCTAGTATCCCTAAGATAAGTCTACATACACCCCTGAAGTCATGAGTTATTTTTGAAGAAAATTAATCACACAACAATTTCACCAATGTATATCATTACACTACTATTTCACATAGACAATCATAACAAGAGATAACACCATGTAGTTTGATCCCTTTTCATAGTACTAATATATAAGTAGCACTCAACATAAGGGGTGTGAGGTATAACACAAATTCAATTTCTAACAAATTTTTCCATTTCATATGTTGATAAGTCATGGCATATTGAGTTGGAGTTATAAGTGAAGAATAAGGTACATAGAGGCTTATGTAGTACACCAAGAAACACATATTTCACACACAGAGCTTACATGTCATAACTCACATGTCAATTTTCACATTGACATCAAAAAATTTACTAGATGTTAGTGTACCCTATGTATAAAAATATGGTGTAACCAATTCTAAATATTTTAACCTTGTCTAGAGATATAGTGAATCCTTATTCATGATTCAAATCATCTCACACAATAAAAAAATTAGATCTACAGTCCTAGTATCAGTCCTGCATTCTTTTTTTCAAGATAAATTATTTCCTTCTTTCACTTTCCCATTTTAACATATTTTTAAAAAAATAAATGTTATAAATCACAAATACTTAATTTATTACATATCTTGATATTTTTATTTTATGTATAAGTTTTTCATAATCAATATCTCAACATTTTACTTATTCCCCCAATTTTGATAAAAAACAATAGACTAGTTTTCATTTCTTTTGTTATCCTTTAATATTATTACTTTCTTGCTTGATAGGCTAGACATTATTTACTTATTTTGAATATCCATTCAAACTTATGTGCGCAACATATTTATGTCCTTTATTTAAAACATTATTAGTGTCCTTTATGTGTTTCCCTTAACCTTGTTTTTTATGACATATTCATGTCCTTTTTATGTGACCCTTGGCCCTATGTGTGACATTGTGTGTTGTTCTTGTTGATCTTGATTAATGGTAACGTGATCCATATCATGCCATTTTACTATGTATTATTTTTTAGAGATGGTTACTTTACTACAAGTGTCATTAATATATCTATATAGATATAATCTCGTATGCCTCCTATTTCATATATTTCATACATGATTCAATGAAATTTTCATTATTATGATGACATAATTTCCACATGTTTATATGATTCTACATGATTATATATTTATCATAAGATATAATTAACTCTTATTCTGATATGAGTGACTTTCAAGATACATCCATCATCTCAAAAGGTGTGCATTAAAGTGGGTATCTTTGTTAGAAGTATAATCACTAAGGGGGTGAATAAGTGAGCCCAAATAATCCAAATAAATTCCGATTTTTGTAAACACATAATTAGTTATCACAAACATTTATGAAGTATACATAAAATTCACATAAATTAACAAGAGAGACAATACAAGATCAATCACATAACACATGACATACATGGGAAACCCTCTTGGGGAGAAAAACCACTGGATCCTACAATTGGACTACTATCTTATAATAACAAGATCTAATTTAGACCATCTATAAATGACCAAGGAACTACAATACTAATTTAGTGAGACTACAATCCCATAAGGTGTTGTCATATCTATCTAGCTAAGATGTAACAACTAGACCTTTTAGCAAGTTATACCTTGAAAGGAGGCTATAACCACCTTAGATGTTGAACTACCACAAAAACACCTATGAACACATATCCTTAACAATTATTTCTTACCAATATGATGGAGATACAAAGTATATCATCTCTCTTCAACTTTGTACACTCAAGTCATCCAAATTCACCTTTTGGACCACTCTAAACTTATCAATAACTATTCTATCACCATAATATTCCATGTTGATAAAATCACATTAAATAGTTGAGCCAACACACAAAGATCAATTAGGACACACTACATATCCCAACTATCTCCACTCTTCAACTCCACACATTCAATACATCCTTCATAGCAACAACTCTATCATAACTTTAAAAACATGACCAGATGGTCATACAGATAGTCCACACACTAATCTACCTCTTAGATCAACCACCAAGCTCACATAAATATCAATAATTATTTGTTCATTCTCAAGACATCAAAAACATCCTTTTGGATCACTCTAGACCTCTTCTCTCATGCTCAACCTACAAGATCACTATTATAACCTTAGAAACATGACTTATAGGTCATACACATAATCCTTAATCTATTATGCTTCTCAACCCATCCATTGGGTACACTCATCCTCACGCCACATCTAAGTCATATGAGTCTTGAAACCATCACATTTTGGTTTCACTATATATAAAGCATTTATTATTAACATCTTGATCATCCATTAGGCATATCTTAACCCTTAAGACATATAACACATGAATACATGGCTCAATACAATTTTCACAGGTCATCCATATCATCTATGGGTCACCCTTAAGTAGTTATACCTTTTAATAAGGTCCTTATAGCTCTTATATGTCTCATAGACAACTATTCACCCATTTAGCTCACCCTTAAGCAAAAAAATAACATAGAACCACTTTAAAATACATGGTTCCACTCCTTATATCCCATTCAACATCACCAAAATATCACAGTCAACTTTGATCACCTTTATGTATACTCAAACATAGACCTTATACCCAGGAACACCATTACCAAATAAATATTAAAATTAAAATGAATTTTTCATACTCAAGATAGATGGATCATGCCTCCAAAATATGCATAGAGCATCCTCATAGAGTCTACAACACTCCCCAATATCCAATTCATCATGAGACATCGAAATAACATCAACACAAGCTCAATTACTTTTTTGGGTCACTTGTAAAATAAGCACAAACACACATTCAAATTAGAACCTTAATATGTTTGGTTATATACACTTCTAAATCTTAAAATTAGGTTCAATAGATGTGCCATGGAGACCTCTTCAAATTTTCTTTTTATAGCACCAGTAAATTCAACTTATATCAAAATATATGGACAAAATACAAATCTCTAGTTTTTCCCTATGTTAATATCAAATATTTGAATGACAACGGTCACAGTTAACCTTCGAACACAATGCTCAAATATCAAGTCCTCTAAGCTTACATCAAATATGCACTATCAATCTCTTATGATCTTTAATGTATAAGCACCAATGCTCAAATGTTAAACCTTAATCATATTGACATCATCTCATACAATCTTGAAATGTTGATTCAACATGCTCCTTTGATCTATGTAGATCAACTAGGTATTTAACGATCAACACTCACCATTCAATTAGTTTGTATGAATGCCCATTTTCTATTGGATCATTACCATGTACCTTTGTTCAGTCATTAAACACCATGCACCTATCCTCATCTCACTTCTTTCTGACTTCTTGGAGCAATGCGCACCATTGATCTATCTCAATCTTTAATAATTTCAAAAATGATTATGGGGACCCTTTCAATATGACTAAGTAGCCATTTTTTATCCTTAATAACTTCTTATGCACTTCGATGTAGGATCTCAAATTTAGACTAAATGATCTCCTCACATAAGAGAATCCAACCATATGACACATTACTCATAGAACCCTCACACATGTGAGATATAATTCCATTAAAATGTCTTCTCAAAAAAAATTGTCACATAGCCAACTAAGTCAAAACCTACCTGAGAGGCTAACTTTGCTTATGTATAACTTTTACTATGCTTCAGTGCATGATATAGAATTTAGCATAAATCAGCAATGTATAAAAATAAACAAACCTATATGATCAGTTTCTCTTGACACCTTCACATGTGTAAGATATATCACCATAAAAATGCTCACTCATTTCTTCTTGCCATTTTGCAAAATTGGCTAAGTATGGGAAAACATAGTCAAACTATTTGGGAGCCCAACTTTGTATATGCATATATTTTGATTTGCTTCATTTCATGATCTAAAAATTAGTAAAAATAAACTAGGTCTAAAACTAAATAAACCCATATTATCACATTTTTTTAAAACATCCACATGTGTAAAATATTCCATCATCAATACTTGACTCTTTCTAGCCATATTGCAAATTTGGCAAAGTATGGGAAAATAATGAATTCTAACTAAGAAGCCAACTTTGCACCCTCATATATTTAACTACACTTTGATGCATGAATTTATATTTGGCACATAAAAACTAGGGACTAACTATGATCAAAACCATATGACCAACTCCCCTTGACTCATTCACATGTGGCAATGGTGACATCATCAAATTGCCTACTTAGAATTTCTACCACTCGACCCAAAGTGTTTAGATGAAAGATATAATCTACTAGATGAATTCCACTTATTTTCATAAACTCTTCAAGCATAGATAAAATCTTAGGGACCTCTTACACATGATCCAATCACCATACTCATCCCTAAACATCTCTAACCATTCAAACTTTGGATATCAACCAAGCATACTTCAAGCACACTAGGACAAGCACATTGCATACTTTGTCATTGTTACTTAAGCTATTAAATCACTTCATCCACTCACTAGGACATCTCTATGACATCACTAACAACTTCGTAATAATCTCCCCTTTTTTCATTGATGTCAACACCCATAAATATAACAATATATGGCTCACCTTAACTCTCTTCAAAACACTCCCACAACATGAAATTTCCACAATGAGAACTTTCTCCCCCTTTGACACAATGACAAAGTGGGGACCAACTGATCTTGAGGACCTAAAAAGACAAAAAAAATGAAATGACCATCTTATAAATATGATACAAACATCACCTTACCTTGAGCCTCCCTCTTCTTACCTTGACACATTATTCTTGCTCCATGCTAATACTCTCTTCAACCAATCACTATAACTAATGAAGAAAGAACACACAAAAACCACTAGAATATGATGGAAATCACCAAGAAACATTTAAAAGGGACTTCCTTTAAGAACTCTAAGTAATTACACCTTTTGATCATCTTCATATCTCCACACACCATGAATAATCATTACACATGATAACTAGACTTATTTTTCAAGCTTACTCTTTTGGAGAAGCTGAGCAAAAAGGCCTCTTCTTCAAACTAGGCCTGTCTAGCCTCCTTGTAGCCATACCTAAAACTTTCAAAGGCCACAATTTTAATTAGACACATCTTTAAGACCTAAAACTTCGTATCTAGAGCACTCTTGTATTCCCCCTCAAGCACACCAATTTTCATCACCAAGATCATCTTATGAAACATACTTCCTTCATGAACCTACTAGCTAATTAGCCCTCCATATTGATAAAATCTTGAATAACTTGAGAAAAACAAACCTTTAATTCTATGTGAAGCTTGATTTTACCACCCATTTATACTATTCAACAAATTTAAGAAGCCTCAGACCTCAACTCATATGGTAGACCACTTTTCTAGTAGAGCCTAAAACCCTAGAATCTTAAAACAAACAAAGTCAACACAACTCCTTCTAGTTAGCATCCACCTCTAAAAATTATTATAGACCTAAAGACAACCATTACACTCTTCTAGACCAAGATTTTAGAGTCTACACCATTCATGACCTTAACTTCTTATAACCCATTTTAAGACCTGTTTTAACTAAGAATACTCAATTCTAGTCTTCTTAGAACCATCACAAGGAACACCACATTAAAATTTCTCCACTAAAAGGAGTATCTTAATAATCATACATAGAGACACCCTATATACCTCAATTATCTAAAACAAAAATAGCTCCTCATATTCCATCTCCTCTTTGTTCAATCGATACTTATAGTTATTCTTTTTCTTTTTTGGCTTAGGAAAAACAACTTCCTCAACCACTACATCATTCTCCTTTTCTTCTAGAATTGAATTGATAATATATGGAGACAAAAAAAATTCATGACATGCCTTTTCATCTATATAATCATCCTTTCAACTTAGAACCTCTTCATTAGGCATTTACAATTGATTTTATTTACAAGATACATGCTTAGCAATAGAAGGATGTTTACTTAGATCCATACATACCTCAAAAATGGCCTCAATTATCACCTTGGTCTTCTCTTTGAGCCTGATCTCTTAATTCTCAACATGAGAAGATAATTCAACCTCTTGGTACTCTTTAACCTCTAAATCATTCTCCACCATAGCAAACATATTACTTGGACTTGTAGTCTCATCTTAAATCACACTTGTCACCTTTGGCTTCCATGTGTTAACTTTCCTTCTTTCTTGAACTATAGGAGCATGATTATATCTATTCTATCTTGTAGACCTTTGATTTAGAATCTAGTAATGTGACCTCTATATTAACAATTGTATCACACCATATTTATTGTTGGAAACACATTTTGTCTAACCATGTTTGGATAGAAACTTGGCATATGTCCTTTGTCATGACAAACAAAATAACATTCCCCTTTTGAATAGGACTCACCTTGTCTAATATAATGTGAATAATGGTTTACAAAGTGTCCCAAATCAAGACAACTAAATCATTTGAATCTATTTACACCTTTTGACTGATGAACCCTAACATAGTCCCATGCAAATTCATTTCTAATAGGTCTCTTTCACTCTTGAACCCTATGACCAAATTGATTACATATATAATAGTAACCATTAAATCTTGCATATCTCATGTCATTTGGATGGCTGATCTGATTTATCTTTACTCTACTAGCACCTTCATTCTTTATCTGATGATTTATCTTCAAAGTATGATTATCCTAGTTCACATTAGTCTTCATCTTTTCTTGAGTTACATTATTTTATTCTTATTCATATCCAAGACCAGTTCTATCACTAGTATTCTTTTGACGAATGTTGTCTAGATCACATGAGCTCTTTTCAAATCTCAGAAATTACTTCACCTTACTAGATGTCTTTCCTAACTCAAATTTCAAAGACTCATTTTTAGAAATATATCTTAAACATTCTTCTTCCTTGGCTCTTAAACTTTCAAACATATATTCCACCTTAGAATTGATAAACATGATAGTACCTTCATACTCCCTAGAGTCTTCAATCAATCTTACCTCAAATATACTAAATTAATCCTCATATTCCTTGATATTATATTTCATATTCTTACTGATCTTCTTCTCAATATTCAGTTCTTCAAGAGCATTTATGAATACAATCTCACAGTCCAACTCATCTTTATCATTATATGAATCACTCCAAATAGACACCTTCTGATGTGAAAAACTTCCTTCCTTAGCCATGAATAGAGATTTATATTTAGTAAGAACATCATATTCATGATCATATTTTGATTCACTATCTTCATTCTCATCTGATGAGTTGCAATCTTCTTTGGTGTAAAGACTCTTCTTATTTTTGAAGAACTTCTTCTGGTTATTAAATTTTCTTAATCGTTTCTTCTTGTATGTCTTATTATATTCATCTTGGCCTTCACCATGATCTTCATCATCATTCTTCTCATGTTTATGAGGGAATTGTTGAGAAAAATGTCCTATCTCTCTATAGTTGAAACATTTGAAGGGTAGTTTACCCTTATATTTCCCTGAGTCAGTATTTAATTTCCTAGTAATCAAAGCAATTATTTCATCTTCATAAATATCAAATATGTCAATCCTATTTAGATTTATTACCTTGGAACTTATTCTTAGGCTTCATCTCTATCTTGAATACAACTTTCTTCTTTGGTGGTATATCATCATTTATTCTCATCTCATATGCAGTAAGGGTGTCATGTAATTGAGCCACCTTTAACTGAGTAAGATCATGACTCTCTTCTATAAAAGATACTTTTAGATCAAACTTGAGAGATAGATACCTCAATATATTTTGGACTACATTTTCCTCTTTAATATTCTCTCCAAGACCTCTAATGATGTTCACAATCTCATCAATTCTTTGTAGAAATGATGCCATAGAATCTTCCTCCTTCATTGTCATGTCCCCTTTTTCGTGGACATTGACAGACTTGATGGTTAGCCTATTATACGACCTTCGTAGGCTAATAGGATGGATAGAGGGTCATAATGGAGCTTGGATTGACTTTGATTTGCAGAATTTCTACATTTGGTTTTCATTCAGGTTATTTCAGATGCATTGGGCCTGAGCTCCTACTTTTTAGGGATATTTGATATGCAGCGGAGCACCTTTATTTTGGTATGGTCATGAGCGGAATCACTCCCTGATTCACTTGCTTCGATCGGTTTGAGGATCCGACGTATATTGAGGGAGATATTAATATTTGATTGATTTAATCAAATATTAATTATTTGGTCTCATTAATAATTAATTATTAATTATTAATTATTTGGTCTAATTTTAAATTAGAAAACCCTAATGCTAATTTAAGAAACCCTAATTAGGGCAAGCATATCTTTTGAGGGTATAAGGGTTTCACATGGAGGCCATTATGGATTATGCATAGATTATTGATTATTGAAAATTGAAGAAATTCTTCTGTGAAGACTGAGCCAAGGGTTCCAAGATTCCATTACAGTGGAGAACGTCAACTCTTCATTGTGTGTGATTTAGAGGCTGTGAAATATCAGCTGATTTATTGCCAAATTGAGAGATAGCTTCATCTAGAAGTTATCACAGAGGTACAGATTTGAGAGATAGCTTCATCCAAAAGTTATCACAGAATTTCAAGTTTGAGAGATAACTTCACACAAAAGTTATTACAGATATTCCAGGTATTTCTTATTTAGTTTTTGATCCAATAAGTTATACAGATATAGATCTGCTGTGTTAGAATCATATATTTTTTAGATCAGGTTATTCAGCTATCAGGGGTTAAGAATAAACAGGTTGGCAGCCGTACTAAGTCCGTACAGGTCCGTACAGATCTGCTCAGGCACCGACCTCGGCAGACAAAGAGCTTCTAGTGACTAACATCGGTCGACTAAAGACCGACATCGGCAGAAAGCCAACCGACAGTGACCGATGTTGGTGAGATATCGACCGACGACGGCGTCTGTGTGTCGACACAGAAAAGCAGAGACCTTCCAGAATCCAGATTTCACTTCCAGATTAGCAAAAGCCAGGGTTTTAAGACCAAATTTTAATATTATTTTATTTGTATAACAGAGACTCAATTGTGTAATCGTCCAGAAGAACAAGTGATGAGATCTTTGATTTGCTATTGAGATATTATATTGTGATTTGTTTATGCATATGTGAATCTATTCTAAAAAATTGTATCTTGTTCAGAGCTTTATGTGTTTATATATTCCCTGTTTGAAAGGGGATATTACAGTTGTTCAGAGCTTATTGTGTAGATAAAGGAGCCCCTAAGTAAGGGACATTACAGTGGTATCAGAGCCAAATTCCTGCCATCCTGTTGGGCACATCAGAACTAATGTCTTGCCATTCTGTTGGGTAGCTTGGGTATCAGTATGGCTTTAACAGATGTCAAATATTTGGAAGAAAGAATGCACAATGTGAAGAAGAAGCTAGATAATCCATTCCAGCAAGCAGATGACATTCTAAAAACTTTGGAGGAGTTAGAAATTTATTTAAGCAAGGTTGAGCAGTTAAATTCTTATGAGATGCAAACAACGTTATCTCCAGCGTTTGATTCGTTGGTGAAGCCCCGATTATTGAGACATCATGACGAGGTGGTAAGACTTGCAACTCTCTCTTGTATTAGTGAAATCATGAGGATCATAGCTGGCTTTGATTTTAATGATGATCAGATTATGAGAGAGGTACTTTATGCCATGGTAAAAAGCTTCAAAAAGTTGGATAACATTAGAGACCCTCATTTCTCAAGGAGGGCAAGGTTACTTGAAACATTTGCAAGGTATGGGTTTGAAAACATTATGATGTTAGTAGGTTGTATTGGTGAAATTCGCATGATGTTTAAAATATTTTGGAATATTTTAGATGAGTTTCATTCGAGCAATATATTGGCATCAATGCACTCTATTATGTTCACAATCTTGTTTGAGGAGGAGGATAAAATTTCTAAACTTTTGGCAGAAGATTTATGGTATGTCTGGACAAAAGGGAAAAATGTCTCACCTAGAGCTTGTATGTGGTTAAAGAATTTAATTAATAGGCGCAAGGATCGTAGTGCTTTCCCTATGACATGCAGCCACTTGCATGATGAGTTAGACAGTCATGCTGATCCAGTACAGGGAGATATTAACACATCTTCAGGTAATGATTTATCTGCATTATCTTCATAGGTAGGAGTAGTTGAGGATGTTGTGGATGACCTTTGTCTTAAGGTGAGTTTAACTCAGGAGTTAGACAGTGAGGATGAGTCTGATGCTTGCATTCAGAGTGTGGAAGTGTACCCAGATGTTAGTACACTGAGTGTTGGTGATGAGTATGTTTCTATAGCTGCTTATGAGGAGCATGTGGTTGAGGCTCACACACATATTCAGGACTTGGGAGTACCTGATTCTGAGGAGTTTGGGATACCAGTGGAGTCGAGTCTCTAGATTGATTCTTCTCACACATTTGATAGTATGGTACAGTTGGTTGTGCCACCGTTATAGAGGGATCAGTTATGGGATGGATTAACACCATCTTTTATAGGTGGAATTTGCAGTTGCCAATTACGCAGCCTACAGTATCGACACATCCAGAGCAGTTGTGATTTCAGAGATTGGTTGAGTTGTGTTTGCCAATTTGATTATGGGTTCCTCTTTGTTTTACTTCTGATGATATTGCAGGTACTCACATTGATTCACAGCAGTGTAGAGCATAACTACATTTAGGATCCAGGTGGATCGAGTAGTTCATTGTTTCGAGATTGCTTGGGGACAAGCAATTTCCAGAGGGGCAGATTGTCATGTCCCCTTTTTCATGGACATTGACAGACTTGATGGTTAGCCTATTATACGACCTTCGTAGGCTAATAGGATGGATAGAGGGTCATAATGGAGCTTGGCTTGACTTTGATTTGCAAAATTTCTACATTTGGTTTTCATTCAGGTTATTTCAAATGCATTGGGCCTGAGCTCCTACTTTTTAGGGATATTTGATATGCAGCGGAGCACCTTTATTTTGGTATGGTCATGTGCAGAATCACTCCCTGATTCACTTGCTTCGATCGGTTTGAGGATCCGACGTATATTGAGGGAGATATTAATATTTGATTGATTTAATCAAATATTAATTATTTGGTCTCATTAATAATAATTATTAATTATTAATTATTTGGTCTAATTTTAAATTAGAAAACCCTAATGCTAATTTAAGAAACCCTAATTAGGGCAAGCATATCTTTTGAGGGTATAAGGGTTTCACATGGAGGCCATTATGGATTATGCATAGATTATTGATTATTGAAAATTGAAGAAATTCTTCTGTGAAGACTGAGCCAAGGGTTCCAGGATTCCATTGCAGTGGAGAACGTCAACTCTTCATTGTGTAAAATTTAGAGGCTATGAAATATCAGCTGATTTATTGCCAAATTGAGAGATAGCTTCATCCAGAAGTTATCACAGAGGTACAGATTTGAGAGATAGCTTCATCCAGAAGTTATCACAGAATTTCAGGTTTGAGAGATAACTTCACACAAAAGTTATTACAAATATTCCAGGTATTTCTTATTTAGTTTTTGATCCAATAAGTTATACAGATATAGATCTGCTGTGTTAGAATCGTATATTTTTGAGATCAGGTTATTAAGCTATCAGGGGTTAAGAACAAACAGGTTGGCAGCTGTACTAAGTCCGTATAGGTCCGTACAGATCTGCTCAGGCACCGACCTCGGCAGATAAAGAGCTTCCAGTGACCGACATCAGTCGACTGAAGACTGACGTCGGCAGAAAGCCGACCGACAGTGACCGACGTCGGTGAGATATCGACCGACGATGGCGTCTGTGTGTCGGCACAGAAAAGCAGAGACCTTCCAGAATCCAAATTTCACTTCCAGATTAGCAAAAGCCAGGGTTTTATGACCAAATTTTAATATTATTTTATTTGTATAACAGAGACTCAATTGTGTAATCATCCAGAAGAACAAGTGATGAGATCTTTGATTTGCTATTGAGATATTATATTGTGATTTGTTTATGCATATGTGAATCTATTCTACAAAATTGTATCTTGTTCAGAGCTTTATGTGTTTATATATTCCCTGTTTGAAAGGGGATATTACAGTTGTTCAGAGCTTATTGTGTAGATAAAGGAGCCCCTAAGTAAGGGACATTACATTCATCTTGAGACTTTCAAATTGCCTTATGTGAGTCTGTAGCTTAGCAAGCTTGAACTTTAAATCTCCTTCAAAAATGATCTTAATTTTGTCCCATATATATTTATCAAAAGTAAATGGATTACCTTTGTGTATTTAGTCTCTGAAAGACCACAAGTGATAGCATTCATCACCTTAGAATTGTTTTTAAACAACTTCTTATCTACAACACTAGATGGAGGAGTAATAAGAACAACAAAACCATCTAGAATAGATTACCATATGTCAAAACCTAGGGACATAATATATTTACTCATATTTACACTCTAATAAGCATAATTGGATATATTGAACATAGGTTCTTGCTTAGTATAGAAACCTTCTTGATGACTACCAATAATGTACCTTGGATCACCTTCAAGTTGTTAAGCCTTTACCAAAGGACCTACTTTGATGCCATTTTTTAGAGGTATAATAATTGAGAGGGGGGTGAATCAGTGATCCAAAATAATCCAACTTAAATTTTGATCTTTGAAAACACTTAATTAGTTACCATAAGCATTTATGAAGCATACACATCTAGAGTAAGAGAGACAATGTAAGATCAATCACATAACACATGATATACGTAGGAAACCCTTTTGGGGGATAAAACCCACTAGAACCTACAATTATAATATTTTACAATAATAATAAGATCTAATTTATACCATCTAAAAAATGATCAATGAACTACAATCCCTGTTTAGTGAGACTACAATCCCACAAGGTGCTATCGTACCTGTCTAGCTGAGCTGAAACAACAACCAAACCTTTTAGAAATGTATACCTTTAAAAGAGGCTATAACCACCTTAGATTTTAATATTACACAATAACACCTATGAACACAACTCCTCAACATTTATTTCCTACCAATTTTATGGAGATACAAAGTATATAATCTCTCTTCAACTCTACACACTCAATACATCCAAAGCCACCTTTTGGAGTACTCCATTTTCTCAATAACTAATATATCACCAAAATAATCCCTATTGATAAAATCACATTACATACTTGAACCAACATAAAAATATCAATTAGGACACATTACAGATGCCAAATATCCCCACTCTTCAACTCTACACACTCAATGCATCCTTCACAACAAAAAATCTATCACATCTTCAACAATATGACCATATGCTCATACAAGTCCACACATTAATCTGCCTCTTAAATCAACCACCAAGATAACATAAATATAAATAATTCTTCACTCATTCTCAAGACATCCAAAACTTCCTTTTAGATCACTCTAGACCTCTTCTCTCATGCTCAACCTGCAAAATCACTATTCTGACCTCAAAAACATGACTTATAGGCCATACACATAATCCTTAATCTACTCTAATTCTCAACCTATCTATTAGGAACACTTTGCCTCCTTAATTTTTCACTTAAATTCTCACACCACATCTAAGCCATATGAGTCTTGAAACCATCACATTTTAGTTTCACTATATATAGAGCATTCATGATTAACAACATATTGGTCAGCCATTAGGCATGTCTTAACCCTTAATACATATAACACACAAATACATGACTCAATAGAATATTCATAAGTCATCCATAGAATCTATGGGTCACCCTTAAGGATCTATACCTTTTAATAAGGCCCTTGTAGCTCTTAAAGGTATCATGGAGACCTAATCACCCATTTAGCTCACCCTTAAACAAAACAATAACACAAGACCACTTTCAAATACATGGGTCCACTCCTTATGTCCCATTTAACATGATCAAAAGATCATAGTCAACTTTTCATACATCTTCATATGCTCAAACAACTCAAAAATATACCTTATACATAGGAACACCATTATCTAACAAACAATCAACTTCTTAAGCATTGTTCATACACAAGATAGATTGATCATGCCCCCAAAATCCTCAAAGAGCATCCTAATGGAGTCTAAAAATTACCCAATAGCCAATTCATCATGAGATATCAAAACAACATTAGCACAAGCTTAATTACTCTTCTTGGGTCACTTGCAGAACAAACATGAACACACAATCAACTTGGAACCTTAATATCTTTGACTGTACACACTTATAGATATTCAAATTAGGTTCATTAGATGTGCCATGATATGTAAAATATATATATATATATATATATATATATATATATATATATATATATATATATATATATATATATATATATATATATATATATATCTATTTTTTACCTATGTTAAATTCAAATATTTGAATGACAATGGTCATAGTTAATCTTTGAACATAATGCTTGAATATTGTGTCCTCTTAGCTCAGATCGAATATGCATAGTCAATCTCTTCTGATATTTAATGCATAGATGTCAATGCTCAAACATTAAACCTTAGTCACATTAACATCATCTCATGCAATCTTTAAATGTTGAATCAATATGATCCATTTATCTATGTGAATCAACTAGGTATTTAATTATTAATGTTCATTATTTAATCAATCTATACAAATGCTCGCTTGTCATTGGATCCTTATCATGTACCTTTGATAAGTGATTAAACACTATGTACCTATCCTCATCTCATTAATTCATAACTTCTTGGATAAATGTGCACTATTGATCATGATTAAGCTTTAACACTTTCATAAATGACTAAGTATTGGGACCCTTTCAATATGCCTAAGAAGGCATATTTGATCCTTAATAGCTTCTTCTACACTTCGATGTAGGATCTCAAATTTGGACTAGATGTTATCCTCACATAGAATAATCCAACCATGTGACATAATAATCATAAAACCCTCATATGTGTGAGATATAAATCCATTAAAATTCCTTCTCAAAAACTTCTATCATAGAGCCAACTAAGTCAAAACCTGCCTGAGAGGCCAAATTTGCTTCTGTATAACTTTTGTCATGCTTTAATGCATGATCTAGAATTTAGTGAAAATAAACAATGGAAAAAAATTAACGAACCCATATGATTATTTTATATTGACACCCTCACATGTGAAATATATATCACCATCAAAATTCTCACTCATTTCTTCTTTCAATATTGCATAATTGGCTAAGTATGGGAAAACACAGTCAAACTACTTGGGAGCCCAAATTTACATAAGCATATATTTTGACTCACTTCATTGCATGATCTTAAAATTAGAAAGAATAAACTAGGTCTAAAATTAAACAAACCCATATGTTCACCTTCTCTTTAAACATCTACATGTGTGAGATATTCCATCATCAAACTGCTTACTCAAATCTTTCTAGCCAAATTACAAATTTGACTAAGTATGGGAAAACAATGAATTGTGAGTAAAAATCCAAATTTTCACCCTCATATATTTTATTGTTTTTCAATGCATGAAATGAGATTTGGAACATAACAACTAGGGACTACTGTGATCACAACCATATGACCAACTCACCTTGACCCATTTACATGTGGCAATGGTGACATCATCAAACTGCCTACTCAAAAAATTTGTCACTAGACCCAAAGTGTCTAAATGAAATCTATGATCTACCAAATGAATTATACTTATGAGAATAATATCTCTAAGTATAGATAAAATATTAAGGACCTATTACACATGATCCAATCACCATACTCATCCCTGAACATCTATAATTAGTCAAACTCTAGAGATCAACCAAGCATTCTTCAAGCACACTAGGACAAGCACATTACACACTTTATCATTATTACTAGGGCTATTAAATCACTTCATCCACTCACTAGGAAATATCCATGACATCACTGGCAATTCTCTAAAAAATTTAGATATTCAAGCCTTTATGATCATAGAATTTAAATTGTATGATAGAATATAGTTTTTAAATATTCAAAAAATGAGTTTCATAACTTCATAGTAATTTAGAAATAGTCTGTGTGAAAACTATTGTCACAAAAATACAAATTATGGGGCCATATTACACCAATATGCAATCACATTACCAAAAATCAAGTACAAATTCATACACACTTAGATGCATATGAAAATTAGTTATAGGATGAATAATTGTAGGTTTCCACATACAGTTATAGTTGAGTATATAGATGCATGGAATTTTATATCATTTGAAATATATTTATAAGTCATGATATTGGTTCATGAACAAATATTTTTTCAAAATAAAAAGTCATGATGTTGGTTCATGCACATATATGTATTTTCATATTCATAAGGCATGATACTAGCTCATGCACATATGCACTAAAATAAAATTTATAAATTTAATGGAAAAACATTATTATATCACTTTAAAATGAAACAACCCCAATTTTTTTTTTGAATTATCTTAAATAATACACAATAGAGAATCAAAAAGGTCCCACTACATAAAATTAATTTAGTGCAATGTATCACAACAACTTTATAGGAAAGTAATAAAAACCCATAACCAACCTCCCAATTGACCCAAATAGATGAGACTATAATCATCAAAATGGAATCGAGAACATCCATGAATTTTTGGGTAGCCAATTATTAGATAAGAAAATAAGATCTGATGGAAGTGTAATACTTAAGTATGGAGGTATAACGACCGAACATAAGGATCCATCTCACTAGCTTGCTTAACAAGACTTAACATGTTATGAGATAAGTAAGTGGAGATATCTAATTAACTATTAAATCCAACACAATGTAAGCTAAAGGATCCAAAAAAAAAATGAAAACACATAAATGAGGACTACTCCATGTCCTACCCCCATAGGTCACCATATCATGATCCAAGGCCCTTTAGGAAAAAATTAGACCTTCATTCTCATAAATGATGAAGGCCACATAAACACACAGAGGATATAGTTGCATGTATAAATAATTATTCTTACTAACTAAATGAGACACCATGAAATGAGCTCGATGTGGATGACCTCACACATGTTAGCATCCTAATCACTACGTATATAATTGGCTTTGAAAAATTAGTTACTTCACATGCTACATGATCACTCATCATATTACAGGATCATCATCCTATGAGCCAACCATAGGGGCCTCACACTATAATATTTACTAAATTTTAATTTAATTATCATACCAAGTTATTATAAAACATTGGTTTTCATTCCCAACTAGTTTTCTCACATATGATCGTACAAATATTTATTACTTAACTAATCTTAGGTATTAGCTCATGTGTTCATTAAGGAAGATTATGATTTAGTAACCTATTACAAAGGTGGATTATTTAATCAAATAACCAATTGTAAACATTAAGGTTTCCATATCTTACTAATTTCTTGTCTCAATTCCAAGATCATTTATTACTTTAATGAACACATACAAGATACACCAAGAATTCCATGATAAGGATAGGCTTAATTTTAAGCACACACATAACAAATATAACCAATGACTATCCATTCTCATATAAAAATTAATTATAATTTTTCTAACTTTCATTAATCAAGAGTTGCATTATAACATCTGAATCAATAAACTTTAAGAAAACATGCCATATATATAAAACACTATGACACCATTAATAGTATAATCCATAATGTAAAATGCATATCCACATATGAAGAACATTAATATAGCTTACTTAATTTCTTAATTAATGGAATTAATCTCACTTAAAATGACATTATTACCAATAAGCATTCATTTATATAATATAGTAATGAGAACATTTTGTTTGAATCACCAAGAGATTAATTACATAATTGATTTGTAATAGCTTAATTTTAGCCAATACTGCAATCCTGCTAAGGCCATGTGTTTAGTAACCACACCAAAAATTAAGGGATGTCTTATATAATCATGTTAATTACATAACCAAATGATAATTCCACATAATATTCATTATTAAGTCAATTGGAATAATATTGAATAACAAAGAGTTGATTGCTCTTTCAAATGCCCATAAAGTTTACATCAATATTAGTTAAACTAATAAAGACCTTAATCATCTATATATAATTAAAAATATATTACTTAGAATATTTCTCATCATTTCCATCATGAAATATAATAACTATTTCCACTAGAGCATGTTTCAACATTCATTGAATCATCTTTATATGAAATAGTTATAACACAACAATCAACTTAACCAATGAATGATACAAGCCACCAATCAGAGCCCAAGTTCATCCATAGAGTAGGATGAACACTATAAGAGGGATGCCCCTCAAAACCAACCCTATGACCCCAACCATTAGCTTGGTAGAGGGTTTCAACAACTAGGTACTTAGGAAAGGTAAGAGATATAAAAATAATACTTAACCCCCAATAAGGACTTATAAAAATGTTAGAAAGGACAAGGAAGAAATGAAGAAAACATAAAACCATCACACTTAGCCCAAAAGGCATATCCAGGTGTAAAGTAATTAAACTCCATGGAACACTCCCAATAGCCACATAAACTCAATCAAGTCAAAAATAGAGAGGTATAATGTTCACTAACAGAGTTTAACTTGGCTTGGATTTAAAATAATTAGGTACAAAAAAACATTAATTCCATCACGTAATTCAATCAATTCAAAAATAATAGAAAATAACCTCATTCAATCAAAATAAAACAACAAAATTAGCAATCCACGACTAGTAATCTCAACTTGATAGGTTTGAGAAACAACTCACTCCAACACCAGGAGTAAAATCAAGGTTTACAACTTGTAAGGATTAATTAGTTTCATAACAACTAAACTTAAAGTTTTAAAAGAGGTATGCGTATCAAGAGTATGTTGTCAAGGGATTGCCAAGGATCCCAAAAGTCTGAGTGGAATCAAACATCATGTAGTCATCAAATTTTTTAAATATATGTATATATATTCTTTATTATATAAGGTGTTTTTTTTTTTTTTCCTTATGTTGTTATTTATTTAAATAGGTACTAACAATTGATCAATTTTATCTTAAAAGCTTAGGATACTCCCAAGTTGATTTCCCATATTGAGGGAATATATAAATAGAAATCAATTACAGAATTTTGCCTTCAAGATTAAGGATACCCAAGTCATATTTATTTAAATCTAAAAATTATAATGAAATAGAAATAATTTACCTTAAATATTTAATTATAATCTAAGTTGGTTCCTTTGTTATAGTCATAAATTAACTTTATCATAAATGCATCTACTTATAGCAGGGTCTGGTATCAATCATCATATACATAGGATTTCAAATAGTCTCTAAAAGAGCATAGTGATTAATCTTAGCTGGTAGATCAAGTCGTAGAGTCTTTATTATAAATATTACACCAAAATTAAGAAATATAACATTTTCAAATTGGTTCTATCATACTCTCATTCACATGGCTCACCTAGGATTAATAGTGAGAGATGTCTCACTTTAGATAAATAAATGAAATTATTCCAAAACTAAATGAGTCACAATAATTGATTTTTATAATAATTAAATGAGAGAATGAGAAAGGGCACACCAGGTTTCTATATTCATCAACATTATTCCCCATCTCAACAAGAATAATTATAACTTGCTTACTTGGATTATTTGTAGGTTGTAAGGACAAGTGGATGGTAGAAAAGATCCACCATGGTTTTTGAGAAAAATTCATGGTTTTTAGCTCCTTCCACAATGCCCTTGGAACACCATGTTTCCATCTAGGTATCCCCTTTATAGGTCAACCCTTCTTCCCTTTGGCTAGTGGATGCCCAACCATAACACAAAAAGAAAACATAAATTTTAATCTCCTTCAGTCCCAGTAAAATGGAGACTCTCTCTTTCCATCCACATCACATCTCTTCCCTTTTTTATCCCTTTATTTTCTTACTCCTCTCTACGTTCCTTATAGCTCTATGCATATTTATTTCATATGCCAGACTTTCTTTTCCCTATTCTGGGCTCTACCTTCTCTCTGTGCATCCCTTGTTTCTCTCCTTCCTCCTCTTTTCTTCCTATGTTCCCTCCTTCTACCCCCTAATCCCCCACACCTTACTTTGACCTACCAACACCTTACCCTACCCCTATCAATGCCATGTTTTCCTCCTGCTATACCCATACCCAACCCATGTCTTCCATCCTATCACCATAATGGAATCTTATTCTCTTGGTCCATGCTACATTGGTGTATGCCCCAATTTATGGAAATAAAATTTTGTGTGTGTGTGTGTGTGTGTGTGTGTGTGTGTGTGTGTGTGTGTGTGTGTGTGTGTGTGTGTGTGTGTGTGTGTGTGTGTGTGTGTGTGTGTGTGTGTGTGTGTGTGTGTGTGTGTGTGTGTGTGTGTGTGTGTGTTTTTGTTTGTGTGTGTGTGTGTGTCTGTGTGTGTGTGTCCACCTCATTCTATTAAAATCCACTTGGAAATAAATGAGTATATATAAAATAATAGATAATAGAAAAATAATAATAATATAAAATAATAAAATCTTTAAATGGTTATTATAAGATAAATAATAATTCATTGGAATTATAATATGATAAAATCCTTTTAAAAATAATAAAGAAAATCATAACTAAAATAGATAATAAAATCATCAAAATAATTAATCAATAAAATCACAAAGTGGTTAAAATAATAAAAATAACAATGAAATGATAAAATAATAAAATAAACAAAAAAATCATAATTAATATAAATTAATAAGGTTATAGGATAACTAAATAACAAAATCCATAAATTTCTAAAATAATAATAATCATTGAAAATTGTAAAATCAACCCAAAAATAAAAACCAAAAAGTCTCGAAGTTGACTTACACAAAGGGAGGTAGTTAAAATGTTACTAGGTTCAAAATACCTACACGAGTCTAGATGAACCTGAACCAACTTGAAAAAAGTACAACTACTCAAACGGTTCACAAGTGTCTACGATAGTTGATAAGGATAACCAAACATAAAGGTATAACCTCTAACACATAAGGAATGGTTGAGAATAAACTGCACACACACAAGAGAGGCAAAACCAGAAAAAGACAAAAATAATAAAATAACATAATATAAATGGCAGTGGATCGATATGACATAGTACACGTTATACCTATCAAAGTGAAATTTTGACTACTTAATTTCTTATGGTATACCTTACATGTCCAACCTAGCTCATGGCCTAGTGCCTGCATCCACCAAATAAGACATCAGTAGTACTTGAATGATGTCAATACAATAATAATAATTTATTATGAATCATTAGACATGAGATGATAAATCAAGTATAATAAACTATAATTGAGAATGGAAAGAGTTAGTCTTGATAACCATGAACTCATACATGCACTGTGAAGCATAATCAATAGCTACAAAAGTGATCAATGTTAATATACATTAGTGAAACATGCTAAAATAACATCATATAATAACGTAACTAAGCTAAAGCAACATATACATAAAATAGGATAAAATGAATCCAACATAAGTAGTATGGATATCAAGATATATTGAATCTAATTCAAGCATTAACCATGACATAACACATTGCTTCAGCTATCTAAGGTACTTGCATCATAACCATCTAATAAAAAAACCAACATCGACCATCATCAATACAAGTGCTATTGTAAAATACTAAAGTAAGTCAAAATATAGTTTTTATAAGGGCCACATGGTCAATTCATGACATCCTCCACTCCTTAAAGAGGATCCATCCCAACGACCATCAATAGTCAAGTACAAGTTTTTAGAAAAGGTCCAAAAAACCCAATCAACATTGATACATGAACTCTCCTCCCATTATGGGGTGATAATGTCTCAACCATATCTCACTTTCATTAAAAACTATTATCATTTGGCTAGCTACATCATTTAATTCATTAGGCCAAGTACCAACCTCCTTCCCATCTTCACATGTCCCTCACGACATTGAACAGGAAAAACAATACTTAAACAACACTATTGTAGTAAAAAATTCCACCAAATCTCACAACTTGGCTAGAAATTTTCCACTCTCATACCTTGAAAAGTCCATCAAAACATCAAAACTTTATAAAACTAGTTAAATAGGTTCACCAAACCTAAAATGCTTACATTAGTCAACAAAAATTCCAAGATAAAAACTATTAATATTAATGTAGCACTATTTTTATAACCATCTCAGTCATTTAAAAAGGTAGTCATAAAGCATCACAAGCACACAGTGTCCCAAAACACAACAACTCATACTAACCTTGATACACTTCCCAACAAAGATACTAACAACACTCCTAAGTAGGAACATACATCTAAGGAACCATAATATAAGAAATGATGTCTCAACCAGAATAATAATCTAAATATGTAACTTGACTAGGGCCAATGCCACTTGTGTCAACATACATAGAGCTATAATATGAGATCAAAAATAATAAAATCATCCAATCCCATTGGATTGTAACCATAATCTAAATCAAGAGTGGAAATATTCCACTAAAACATTATGCCACATACATAATCCTAAGAGAATTCATCATAGAGTGTCATATCACAATGGTAGCAATCCATACTATTGTGGTTAATCCAATACATCATCAACCACTTAGGGGTTAGTACAATGCTTTATACCAACCATGTTGAACAATGAAGAATCCATTCCAGGCATCACATGAAACCCAAAGGCTTACAACATGTTCTCCAACACACACATGAGCTCACATAATGGTCAAGATTTACCAATCCCACCATCCAAAATTAGCCATCTGAGGGCATCACCCAAATTTCATCATTCTATCTAAGAGTCAAGTAGGTACCTGTACCTAGGATTTTTAAAACTACCTAATTAGGGCTTAGTGATATTCTATCAGATCATAAAATCAGCATATATTCTAATAATTATTCTAAAATAAACAAAAATATTCATCCTCGAATATTTATATTTGTTATAATAATAATAGAAATACCTTAACCATAACATGGTTGCACCTACAAGATAACACATGCATGCATTTCAACAAGCACCACCTTGCTGATTTACATGAATATTCACATCTATAGGACCTTTTAGTGCTTCATAATGGGCTAAAATATAAAAATTCGCAATGGTTTCTTTTACCACAACCTCCAAGAGGTGGCTAAAGGAATGTTAGATCCATAAAGTGACCATTATGCACTAATATTCCACTACCACTCATGCCACATGTGGTACACAATCTGAATGAATCAAGTGGCTACTTGTGCAAAGGGGAAAAATGGATTTTCAGCCTATGAGAGACTCCACTTCCTAACCTATACCTAGTCAAAATAACTAGGGATGTAGTTCTTTTCTACCCTCAACCTCATACTTTCACCAATACTCAGTGCTAGAGTAGTGAATGCAGGATAACACAACACAATACAACATTATACCTTAGCAAATTCAATCAAATAGAATATGTTTTCATACATAAAAACACATCACATGCATTGTTCATGACCGTATTACCACATACCAAATATGTTAACAACATGAATCAAATTTATTTTGAGACATGCATGCAAAATATTCATGCAATAATTTTAAAGCATAGATCAATGTAAGGTTCATAAGACTGAGTTCAAAGGTGAGAGATCATTTACACAATTAATTTACTATTATTCACATGTTCAAACATTAAAAACATACCATTATGTCTATAAAATGTTCACATAACAATGCTAATATCAAGAAGATAAGGTGAAAACTCACAAGGTTATTACATACACATAGGGTTTAAAATATATCAATTTACATGATTTGACATAATCAATGAAATGTAAAAGTTCACACACTAAGGTTGTGTCAAAACAAGTATGTAAAAGTCCAAAAGGACAACCATATACACAAGAATAATGACACAAATTTACATGATTAAGCCAGATCAATGAAAATTAATAATTATACAACACATGAAAATTCTACACATAAGGAACAATCACATGAAAGAGATCATGCGTACATGACTTATATATTCTAATGATTATGCCAAGGTACTTTAACATCACAATAATAAATACACATAATGGTGAAGCACAAGGGTTCATGACCCCCATCAGGTCACCTAATGTCTAAATGTCATCAGAATGACACCAAATATCCAACATATAATACACATAATCAGTCTTAGGGATATCAAATCTTGATCAGCTTCCTTCTAGGAAGTTTTTATTCCAAAAAATCCTAAAATATATCTTCATGAGTTTTGAAACATTTACTAACAATATTTGTACATCATGGATAGATGGCTCATACTAATTGGTAGCAATAATAGATCCCCAAATCCTCAATTTTCCTAACAAAGTCATCCACACTCACCTGCTAGACCCTCTAGGCTCAAGTTGCACCCTTGGACATCCTAAAATATTATACCTTGGCATCATTGGATAGCTTACCCATGTAAACTATCAATGGTCACTAAGGTATTATCTAGTGATTTGAACAACAAACTTATATCACTATTCTTATAGTTGACTTAATCCAACAAGTCAAAGGTTAAATAGTAATGCTTTCTTGAATGCAACATCATTTTTTAGAAAGGGTGGGCTTAGACAAGGCATAGGGTGAATGCTAGAACACTACCATGGGATTACAATTCCCCATAATCAATAAGCTCAAGTGAATCCACAATAAACATCCTCCTAGATGCAGGGCACATCTTCATAATAGACATCTCATGAGTATCAAAACATAGACAAGATTTTGATGAAGCATCTTCGTGGATGCATAACTCAGCTAGAATCAGATAAACATACCCATGGATATAACATATCCATGGTTAACATGAAAACCTCATGGAAAACAACCTATCCATGATCAAATAATGATCATCAATGTAAAATCATCTATGATTAGAATACATCATAATGCAAAATAGGAAATAAACATTCCCATACACTTATTTAATTTTATCCCTTATGAGTTACAAAGCCACATGCTTCTCCATCTAACTCAAAGAGATCATATATCTAAATAAGATCAAGCTAATAATACAACTCAAAATGCTTCCTTAAGTAGAGGTCCCAAACGTCACTTGTTTACCCAAGTAAATCTGATACCCTCACCCTACACAACTCTCTAAGTTTGAGCTCAACCCTTGGTCTTCCTAAGGTCAAGATGTTCAAAGAATCTACTTATGGCTTTCTCATATAAGACAAAAATAGATACCAAACATCATTTACTCAATTCTAAGGTGAAGCGATGATCACCTGTCTTCCATTGACTTTCCCATACAAGTCAATGGTTGACTAGTGACACTTGCCCTAATGTAACTAATGAGGGAAGGGTTGATGCAACCAAAACTATGGGTAAGAATCAAAAGATCACTTGCTTATTTTTTTCCTATTTCCACATGCACACCTATACATTCCATAAGATAGAAACTTTACAACAATTTAATCTTGCATAAACAAAGCATAATTCAACCCATTTAGGAGGTTAAGTGACTTCATGAGGATCATAACATAGCCTCCTTAAGTAAAAAAAACATGTAGAATTCTATATCAAGCCTATAAGTCCATCCATGGTTTAGTATGTGCACTATCAACCAAGGTTTTAGCTTAGTCTTAATAAGACAACATAAGCATATAGGTGGCATTCATCCATCAAAAGGCATATGCATACACACTATTAAAATAGGCCTCTATAAAGATATGTATATCTACACTACATTTAATTATATCCACCCAGTATATGTTACATAAACACAATCCCTTATAAAGGTATGCATAATCACACAAAAGCTCAACCAAATTTTCAAGATTGAGCTAAAAATCAGTGCAAGGTGTCAAAACTAAACAAAAAACTTTAAGCATAGGCTCTGATACTAGATGAAAAAACCCTAATTTTTTTTTGAATAATCTTATAGAATACACAATGGAGCATCAAAAAGGTCCCAATGCATAAAATTAATGTAGTTCAATACATCAAAATCAAATTATGTTGTATGTGTATCACTAGGAAGAGTTGTATCATGAAACATTTAATATAATAGATCTTTTTAGATTATTGATCTATTTAATAACTCCAAAGATAGAAATTGTATCAAGGGAATTCCATAATTTACCAATGATTTCATACTTGTTAGATTGAATGGATTGAATTGATGGAGGTGGAGGGGGTTTAGGAGGAATATTTTCACCACCATCACTTTGTCATGAAGGATGAGAAATATTACCCCATCTAGTATTGATAGAATGGATCGTGGAATATTATATAAGTTTTGGAAAAACAATGAGATGGTAAGTGAGACAACCTTGATGTTTAGAGGCTTGATAAAGAAAATTATTTATGCATGCCATTTTGCACCTAGTGGTAATAGGTAGTATATTGGATTACATATATCAACAATATGAATTAAGGAAGGATAGATATTGTGAAATATTCATTTTATCCCTTTTATTATATTTGAGTTTGATGTAAGCAAATATATAGTGAATCCAAATAACACATTGAAAGTTAAAATAAAACGTGATGATGAACCACAAGATCCAAACAAAAATATAGAACAAAAAATCACTCATTATAGTCATGACTTGATTTTATAACTTGAAATTTACAATTGGTCTTAGGGGTGTATCTTGGAAAGGTGTGTTTGATTTTTAAGATCTCAAATATATTGATCTTAGTCATAAATAGTGAAAACGTCTTATTGGGGCACTAAAAAAGGATGATTCCACCATAACATATCCACATTATCTCATCTCTAAGGTACATTAAGAGTAACTTCCTATGGTTAACTACTTACTAGTGCACTACAAAACCAAATGGTCAAAATACTTCCTATGGTTCAAAAACCCTATGCACTTCATATATAATTATTAGGTACTCAAAATATAAATTACATAAATGATGGTGTCTAATGGTTTAATTATTTTCTAAATACCCCTCACACCATGGATCAGGTAAAAATTATGACCACTTTTTGAAAAGAGATAGGTCTTATGATTTTTAAAACTACTAGAATATAATTCTAATAATCAAGAAAAAGAAATGAAACCAATCGAAAACTAATAGAATAAAAAAAATTGTTAATGGAAATTAATAAATAAAAATAAAACCCTAGGTCAAATAGTAATCCTAGAGCACTGCTCAATCAAATCATGGAAAGGATGATCAAATTTTTCTTTGGTGTATAAGAATCATGAATTCAGCTAAACCTTAGAACAAATATCAAAACATTAATGTTCAAGAAAATGAATGGGTTGACCAATATTTTATCTATTTTTATGACATTATTTAATACGTATAAAATATTTAATTATTATTTAGATTTTAATATATGACATTCACGCATAAATCTAAATACAAAGGTTTAATTGATTAAAATTGATTGACAAGTGGCATATGCTAATTATAACAAGTATAAAAAATAAGAAGATACTTATATTTATGGTTTATGGTTTATTTTAGTATGTATTTAATATAAAGAGTAGGATGAAACATATTTTTGACATATTAGGTCTAGGAACATAGTCTATGGATATCTTTTGACAAGTTCACACTCCCTAGATAGGTATATAGTCTGGTACTTTCCATTGACTACAAAATTTTACACTATATAAATGATGAATCTTTTATTATATTATTTCCTGCACCTATGACTAATGAGAGGGTTGAGATATTTTTATATTGTTAATATTTCAAAAAATTATCTTTTTTCCTTCTCTTTTCCTTGAGAACCCTAGATGTATTTGTGAAAGATAGAAAGCTACAAAATAAAGTGGAGATATAATAGGTTAAGTTGACCTCAATCACCCTCATTGATGATTAACCATTGATTTCATATCAACATACTTCAAGGAGAGAAAAATCCACACATATTTCTCCCACTTAGTGTGATTGTGAAATATTTCTCCTTCAATATATGTTTATAGGTAGAATTTAACTTTGATAATTTGAAATGTCTACTCTTTAGTTGATTTGGAATACTTCATACTTGTATTTTCACATATAATAGTTATTTATATTAAATTTAGGAAGAATAGAGTATATTTTCTCAAAGTTTAGTAATTTACAAGCTCCAAACTCTAGATATATCTAGTCACTAATGAATGATCTTTGAATTATGTTTATATAAATCAATTGAATAATTTCCTTTATCCAACTTGTAAAAATATGTGGGATGACCCATATGTATATTTAAAATTTTTGATGATAATCATTAAATATCATAGGGATAAGGCTACACTAATTGGATAGGTATGTAGTAGTAGACCTATCTACTTAGTGCAAACCTATCCTAGGAAAGTCTAAAATAACTAGCCTAAGGCTGGAAGCAATCTGAGAGTGATATAAAGAAATTTGAGCACCAATTTTTTTATTTTTTTTAATAATATTGACCTTGAATAGAGAGCTAAATATTTCATATAAATAAATTTATATATAAATGGTGAATAAGATACATATATTTGATTGTAAGTCAAGTCATTTAAGCTATGTCAAGAATTAATATTGTAAAGTACCTATGACCAAATTTAGGTGCCTAAAATTAGCTCTTGAATTATTAATTTGAAATATTCATTTTTTTATTTGTAGCATTATATTTATAGTTGTGCATTAATTGACCTCAAGAAGGTGTATCAGAAATCCATATGGATATTTCAAAAATGTGTGGGAATACCCATGTGGATATTGTGAATTTTGAAAAATAGGCATTAAATAATGTGGGGATAAGGTATGTACTAAGTGGATAGGTCCATAGTAGTGGACCTATCTTCTTATAACATACCTATCCCAAGAAAGGCAAGAACAACTAGCTTGAGGTTAGAAGTAATCTAAGAGTGATATAAATAAGTTTTAATGGTAACTTGGGAATTATTTTTAAGTATTAACGGTGAATATAGGATTCAAGCTCATATATAGATAAATGGATATAGTAATGGTGAATAAGATTCATATATTTGAGTTTACATCTATTTATTTAAGATATGTAAAATATTAACTTTGTCAAGTACCTATGACCAAATTTAGATGTCTATAATTAGCTCTTGAATTAGTCATTAAAAATATTCCCTTTTGATTAGTATAATTGTAATTTTAATTTTTCACAGTTGACCTCAAAGAGGTGTAGAAGGATTATATACATCGATAAATTCACTCAATTGATAGTATAGAATAGTTTCCAAAGTCATGTGTATATAAAATCAAGAGTTGCCCATATTTTGTAAAAATAGAGACATTTTTTAAGGAGAATATTCATGAAATTTTAAATGCTCTAAATTATCATTAGTAGCCATGTAAATTTCCCCATGTGTAATAATGCGTTTTGTGTGTTCTAATTTAACTAATTGGGATTTATTTAAATATTTAGTGTTTGAGATATCATGCATAAAATGTTTGTAAGTATTAATTCATAAATTGATTTTTATATAGTACATAGTTAAAAGTCAACCCATATAAGTAGGTTGAGTTTATATAAATTTGTAATTCATTTAAAAAAATTAATGTCATTTTGAGTTTTTATATTCCACAATGTTGAGTCATTTAGATTTATTATCTATAAAATTTGATCATGTGTAAACTATATTACATGCCTAGCAACCTGAGGACCTGGTATGTAAACATATTGGACTTTTTGATCCATTTTTGTAATGTTAAAAAATGATTTTTTTGAATTAGGAATTTTTATGTAAATTTACATTATTTTGGAATAATGATGATACTAACCTTATGAGGTCACTACCATCTAACCTATGATGGAAATATATAAAGTTGTGATGGTATTAACAGATAGAATAAACCATTTGGGATAGTACTATTTGAGGATAATGACTACACTAGTAAGATGTGTCCTTAAGATTTTATTGATTTATTTTTATTTTGCATAATTATCTATATTTTGTTTGATTGTATTTGAATTTTTTTATTTGTGTTTTTATAGAGATATTTTCATGTGAGAGTTTATATACAAATATTATATGGAGATAATTAGTCATCTCAGTTGGGATGATGCTATCTAGTACATAGTTGATATGGAAGGCATTTCACATGTATCCCACCTATGTTAGATAACCTATGATATGAAACTCATGACTACCCTAGAGAAAATGTGGAATATCAACACTTGCACATTACAGCTCCCTATAGTGAAGATGGTTGTGATGCTTGAGGATCTCTGGTGTATAATAAGGTTACTATTTTTTTGGAGAGTAGGCCATAGTAATAGATATAGTGGGATAGGGTTATGTACATCATTATCATAGATATATGACTACTCAATCTCAAAGTGACCACTATAGAGAGAATGATCCTACAATATTTCTTCGATAGATCATCACATTAGGTGTTCTATGTTTTTGGAAGCTCATATGTTATTTCTTACCTCTTTTTTATTATATATAATTGGGTTATTTCCATATATTATTGCATGTATGACTACACTGATAAGATGTGTCCTTAAGATTTTATTGATTTATTTTTATTTTTCACAATTATTTATATTTTATTTATTGTATTTGAATTTTTTTTATTTGTGTTTTTATAGAGAGATTTTCATGTGAGTTTATAAACAAATATCATATGGAGACAATTAGTCAGCTTAGTTGGGATGATGCTATCTAGTACATAGTTGATATAGAAGTCATTTCACATGTATCCCACCTATCTTAGATAACCTATGATATGAAACTCATGACTACCCTAGAGAAAATGTGGAATATCAACACTTTCACATTATATCTCCTTATAGTGAAGATGGTTGTGATGCTTGAGGATATTTAGTGTATAATAAGGTTACTATTTTTTTGGAGAGTAGGCCATAGTAATAGATACAGTGGGATAGGGTTATGTACATCATTATCATAGATATATGACTACTCAATCTCAAGGTGACCACTATAGAGAGAATGATCCTACAATATTTCTTTAATAGATCATCACATTAGATGTTCGATGTTTTTGGAAGCTCATATGTTATTTCTTGCCTCTTTTTTATTATATATAATTGGGTTATTTCCATATATTATTGCATGTATGATTTTTTTTTGGATGTAAATAAGATATATACTATATATTCAAGGGCATGAAATATGCTTGAACACTTATACATAAATCTATATATGTTTCCTACAAAGAGTCACCCAAGTGGACTTAGGAAACTAGCTTGCTACATGTTTAGAATATGAGCACATAGTTATAGATCGACTAGCTGGGAGACCTCATTATAAGTGTGACCATTCATATATTTTCACATAGAGGTATGTATTAGAGACATAGTGGATTTTAAATACTTTTAATTTCCATATGATCTTGGATATGCTCACACATGTTAGGATTTTTTGAGGCTTTATAAAGGCTTTGTTGTTTGGGATAATGTTGTGGTAGAATTATTCCATGGTTGTGTCAATGTGTGTCTTCATTACCATTTTTTTGGTGTGGTGGAGATATTATAAATTGAAAGGGTGAAAGGATAATTTTTAATCCAATAGTATGTACCCATGATGTTGTTTCATTGGGCATGGAATACAAGGTCTACATGCCACTATGGTGATAGGTTGAGGCCTAGCGTTGTGGATATATATATTTTTACTATGGTTGGAATAGACCTCATATTATGGTTATTGATGTGGATGATCTAAGAGGCACTATACAATAAATTCATTACATAATATAATTATTGGTGTATGGACATGAGATGGTCCATCCTTTTTCTTTTTGTATCATATCTAAGTGTCATGAACTTATCTTAGGGAGGACATGATAGATGAAATGGAGAAGTATGTTAGGTTTCACTTCATCCTAATCCATTTATTGATGTAGTTATTGTTTTAGTTTTGTTTAAGTGTGTATGTATGTGTGTACACACACACACACACACACACACACACACACACACACACACACACACACACACACACACACACACACACACACACACACACACACACACACAAAAATACGTGTGTGTGTGTGTGTGTGTGTGTGTGTGTGTGTGTGTGTGTGTGTGTGTGTGTGTGTGTGTGTGTGTGTGTGTGTGTGTGTGTGTGTGTGTGTGTGTGTGTGTGTGTGTGTGTGTGTGTGTGTGTGTGTGTGTGTGTGTGTGTGTGTGTGTGTGTGTGTGTGTGTGTGTGTTTGTGTGTGTGTGTGTTTGTGTGTGTGTGTGAATTTGTACATTTACATTTGTATATGATATTTATTTTAATGTATAACAATATAATGTATTTTATATTCTTTATGTTTTTGGTGCAAGTAATGAGTAGGAGGTGATTATTGTAGATACATTTTTAAACACTTTGACATGGGATATTCCATTTTATATAGTTAAAATTAGATTGATAATAAGAGTGGACCATATTTTTAGTGTACATGCACCCCTTTTTTATAACATTTATATTATTTTAATGATATTTACTTTAGTTTCTAGTGTTTGGAATGATATCTAGGAAAATATGGATAGATGTTGCCTCTCCTAATAATAACATTGATATATCTAAGTATATTCTTGCTTGTTATACTTCTCTATAGGTGGAACACGATTAGAACATGGGGCGGTTGGGATCTCTTTAGGAACACGTTAAGATATTTGTCTCAATCTCAAGGTTATAGAGGAGAGTGGAACATCTACTTTTAGAGATATTAGGCATAAATATAATGTTAGTAATGATTCATATGCATTATGGGATGTATCCCCTATCATTGACTGAGTTTATTATATTATAAACTTTAATTTTATTATATATGATAAGTAGTTTGATCTATGTTTAATTAATTATTAATATTTTCATATTAGTATCATCTCATGAGGTTTAATTTTGACATTCCAAGTTTAACATTTAATTTTTGTATGTCACATGCTATATAAATATAATGTTGAATTTATATCAAATTATTTATTAGATTTGAATTGTTGTTCATACATACTATTTTATTCAATTTGGTTTGATTACTATGCTTTGTACATTTTTATATATTTCATTTGTAGAATAATAATGTACTTGATAAGTATTAAGCATGTATATATGATATTAATCTATGGTACTTTCAATTATCCCTAATTCTCAAAAATTATTTCTCCTCCCACTGTGAAATAAAAAATTATTATAATCATGTGCATCTAATTTATGAACCTTTTGTTCAACAAATCAAAAGAGTTAAATATTTTTTTAATGAAATATTGTTAATTTGTGCTTTTCCTTGATTTATTTATACATGATTCACCTTTGGTATCCATACTTATTTAGGAGAATATTTAACTATGATTGCATTATGTTTTTCCTTATCATTCAAAATTATGTCTTCTCTAAGTTTTCTTCCAATAAGATTACAATTGCTCATTATTTATACAATGGTAATTTCCTAGGATAAATTGGTCAGGTAAAATGTGAACTACAATAAGATCTTATCCTAGCAACATAATCATTATAATTATGATAGGACATTGGATCCTTTGAATTAATATCATGTGATGTCATGGTGTTTGTGAAACTAGAAGTAGAATAATATGTACAAGGGGATCTTGTTAACCAAGCATCAAATTTTCTAATTTAATAAACATTTTATCCATAAGTTGTGTAATATTATATCATAATACATAACATTCATCATCTCAATATCCATTAATATGATGATAAATTCAAAAAAAATACTTTTTCAAGGTGATGAGGAGGGTGATAATAGTTATGAGGTGGAGTGTGTTGATGTATATCTATGTCAAGGATATAATGCAAACAACAAAACAATATTTCTTAGTTTATAGTATAGTTCCTAGAAGGCCTTAAATATATATATATATTTTTTTGGAATGATTATGCGGCCACCACCTTTAGTTTGCAAGTAGACCCTACTATAGGGACAATAGGAGCATAATAGTAACATAATCTATCTAAAATTTCTATGTTATTATAATGTAAAATTAATTCATATTTTTCTAATTTTTGCCCAAACCTTAAACAAATAGGTGGATATTTAAAGTGAGAATTAATATAAAGTGATTCATGTTTAAAAATTTTCAAAAGGGGAATAAGGGTATAGCATAAAAGAAGGTTTGCATTGTAACAACAAAGACCAACAGATTTCCTTTAATTCTCTATTATAATAGTGTAAATAAAATTAACATTCTTTGAGATCCTAGTGTTGGACTCAAAATACCATGAATGTAGTGGTGATTATAGGTAAATAAAATGCATATATCTAAAAGGTATGTTTTAAAATAGTTATCTACAAAAAATTGCCTTAAGCACATTCATTTACAAAATAGAAGAGAAACAGAGCATACATAATACATTTTGTTAGAATAGCTGAAATCACAAACTATCAAGATGCATTTGAAACACTACTATCAAACTTAACCATTAGAAAATCTTAAGAAATAAGAAAATATGATAATAATGAAACAATTCATAAATTGTAGCAATTATTCTCCTTATTCACATTAATTTCACAAAAAATTATATTTTAAAGTACAATTTTGGGGGAGGACCCCATATATAGGCCTTTTTCATGCCTAAGAGGGTTATATTGGTTGCAAGAGAAACAAATACATGACGTTTGTCAGTGGACAAAGTCACTCATGTCCTAAAAATAAATAATATTCGCAACTCAAATAGGGGAATATTTTATAATATATTGAGGGGAATTAAAACATGACATTGATCAAAATAAAGCCTAATAAGTGGCTATCTTCCTCCTAAGGTGTTAGGCTAGGATCCTACTAATGTAGATGATGATGAAGTTCCAAGTGTAGAAGAAGATGAAAGTGGACCCATAACCACTAAAGGAGTGTTTCCTATTGTGGCCAAAGAAGAAGAGATTTCAAGAGGGGATAAGGATGAAGAAGCTCCTATGGTGACCATTTTTGGCTTACTACTCACCTGATTCGTAGCTTTTACCTATCCCCTCCATGCCTCAAAGCATCTCTTGTAATCATTTTCTATTAACTTCAAATCTATAATAGGTTATTTTAACAATTTTTGTGTAAGACCTAAAATTACATCATGTCTAACTAAAAGGGGGATCATGACCTTATTTATTTCCATTGATTTCTATATTCTTTGATTAGTATATCCATCCAATTCTACCATCTCTAACCCAAAAGTCACTCTCTGAGCTAGATCTTTCTTTCTAAAATTTACAATGAAGTTTTGTAACTAGGCTCTAAAGGCATCCTTACTAATAATGGAATCATCCTTATTAACAAAGTGTGTGATATTAGCCTCCTTAGGTAGATTTATAACTATGTCACCCAATTGGGTGAGAGACTATCTTAGGGATCTTATTTCATCAATCTAATAGTTCAAAGCTTTCCTTCTTATGATTATATAAGATTGATGCTCAAATATTCCAAGGTGATCAAGTTTAGGTCTTTAAATTTATTCATTATAATCAACTTAACCAATTTCATTACCTTGTTGTCATACATCCCATATGCACCTTCTACCTTGAGAATCATGTTCAAGACCTCACCCACTTTTATGTTGTTTTAGACCAAATTATTCAGTGTATCAAACATTACCTCCACATCCCATTCTACCTTAGTTATGGGCTCCTTTGACAATGTGTTTTTGTGTTGTTATTATAAATTAGTTATTATCTACTAAATTATATTTACCAATTCTACAGCTACATCACCATATGCCTTTAGATCCAAGAGGGGATCCTCTTCATACTATTGTTGTTGGCCATGCCTAGCTCTTTTCTTCTTGGTCAACTCAAATAAGATATCTTCAAACTCATATACAATTGTCTAACTAAGTGAGTGACCTTATTCTTTGTTATCATATTTATTTCCCTAGAGTTCTTATCAAATTCCAGAGAGACATTTGGAGGGTCCACTATAACCAAATATTAGTTCTCTATTGTAGACAATTACAATTCTTTTATCCAAGATTTATTTGAAATATCCCCTTAAGGCCAGGTGGATGAAGGTAATTGTTGAGTTGGTCTTAATCCCTAAAATTAAAATGTCTATGAATTAACTATGGAGGTTACTAGGACAAATATAGAGCTAGGGGATGAAGTGGTAAGTGTCATCCCTGAAGACAAAGAAGAACTATTCCTAGTTGAAGTAATAGTTGGTAATAAAAGAACTTGGGGAATGGCAATAATAGGACTTTTCTTTGGTAATTGAGGACCTATCCAAGGCATAGGCCTAGGTATAATTAGATTTGGATTGGAAATCATAGAAAATTTTTAAGTGTATGTCACCACAAAAGGATTTAAAGTGGGTAGGGGCATAACCAAGGTACTAATTATAGGTCTAATGAGGGGCAAGTAGGGAAAGAGGCTCATATGATCTAGTGTTTAGGGATCATATAATATACCCAATGGATGGTTATATAAATATGATGGAGGTAAATAAACACACTCTTGGTTAGAAGTACCTAAGTCCTCCTTGACAGGAAGTAGGGGAGGAAATCCTAGTGCTAGAACTATTGGTGTTGTAGTAGGTGGTGCTACTACCTAGACCAAAATGAATGGGGTAATACATAAAGTATTAAATTTACTAAGGTAAAATTTTGTTCCTGAGATGGGATACTAGATTTTTCTCATAAAATAGAAGCCTACTCTATATGCATTTCAATATTAGCTCCTCACTTATCCAAATTCAAAGACAATGTTTGCAAAATCCTCTTACTAAGTTTAGTATCAGTTGGTATTTCCTCTTTAGCACTAATAACATGAATTGTGGATGTAGATGCTCATACCTAAGCATCTTAAGGTTCAAAAACTTGATATAAACTTACATCTTTAAACCTTTCATTAATTTATGGGATATTGGTGGCCTTCAACCTCTGCTTCACCTCTAATTTATTTAATGCATTGATGTAGAACCTATCCTCATATTCATGTTCATGATGGTAGGTGATGCTTAGGGATGCCCTATGTTTGATGTAATATTTGAATGTTATATGCTTTGTGTCCCATTCCTTATTACTATCCCTTTTCAAGATAAAGGTAGAAACTTTCTTAGTAGTATCAATGACTGAGTTTGAGTTTGTAATTTTGGTCTAGCTAATATTGGATAATTGAGGATGAACTAATACTCTCTTCTTATTCTTTCATAGTCTATCCACCCATGGAAGTAAGTGAAAGGAAATATCTTGTTAATCTAAATTTTTTATCATTGTGGTGGATAAATTGAGGGGGGGTGTCTTAATTCCAACTACCTTTATCACTATGCAGTGTAGGTAATACTAGAAGGCTCCCATGGTGCTCAATTTTACTCTAATTTCCTCTAATAGTTTGGGCATGGTCCTCTCATGGATGGCCCTATACACTATTAGATAAAAGTGATAAATAATTACCCTCATATATTTCTTGTATTTATACACTCTTACCTTTGATAAGGTATGAGGCATGATCCACTTCACCTTGGGATCCCAATTGGTGAACTGGGGGAACTTTTATGTGGTGCAAATAACATGTACCAAGTAGGACATCATATAAAAATGATCCCATTGGTTGACCATGACCTTCATAATTTGTGTTTCAAAGTTATAGGATATGATTTCTCCTAAAGTGGGGGTCTTTTCATCATCTATTATCATCAATATAAGTGGAACCCACTTCTCATCTACATGGCATATTTCTTTGGTCCCATGTAGCTGATTCATCATAGCCATTTCCATTCTTACCCCTTTACTAAATTAGGTAATGGTAATATAGATGATTTTAGTTTTACATACAAATTTTCCCTTTTTTTATCATAGACTCTCAAAACTTATCTAATGTCATGGGTTCAAAGCCATTGGGTCACAATCTCCTAGTTGTAAACAATCTCTGGCTTAGGCTTGAAAGGCTATCCCAAATATGAAATAAATGACTTAACCCAAATTAAAATACTTAATAATATTGTTAAAACACTTAGATTGAATAAAAATTTGGTAGAATATGTTTACATAGGGGAGTACCTCTGGGTTAGATGTAACCTTATGCAACCCTATAGATTTGAGTGCCAAAATATACAACCTATATTTTAAATCATTCAATCCTTCTTCATCATAATTTTATATATGCACATTCCTTTATACATAGTATAACAAGTCATTTTAATTCTTGTCCTTGGTGGCCAATGCAACTGAGTTAAAATTGGTGTCCCAAAAGATGATGTCCATTCCATAGGAGTAGAAGAATGGAACTTGTTCCTTCTTACTAGCTCTATGTGTTCTAGATTTAGCCATAGTTTTAATTTTATGATTGATGAGCTTATGTATTTCTTTAATGGTGAAATAATGTAAAGGAATCCTTAGTAACAATCATAAAATAATTTAGATTTCTTAACAGATAACAACTGAAAGTGAATGTGTTGCTTTGATATGGAAAGATTTAAACTCAAAATTTAGACTTTGAAATTAATGATAAGAAAGTATCTTTAAATTAATTTAATTTAAATCTTAGGTAGCTCTTAGGTTTTACTCTAATGGCTTCAAAATTTTGTTTTGAAAATTCATCCAATCACTGTCCTCACTTTGTCCATGTGGGATTTCATCATAGGCTTGACCTTTTTTTTTGAAGTGACTTGAATTTATAACCTCCAAAATAAACCCCATCAACATATAATTTTCACCTTAATCAGTGCTTTTTGGATAGTTATGCACCACCTAGGTGTCATACTTGACATGTTCTCAACACTTGGCATATTTTCATGCACTTTAATATTCTATTTTGAATATTGGGCTATCCAAGAGGATTGTGCAATATTTTAACAAGGGTAATATTTTGATTAGATAAATCTTATCTAAATATTACATAACTCAACCCCTTTCATATTTGGGCTAATGAGGGCTTGGGACCTCTACTAGTTTTCCAAGTGGTAAGCTCTCATTGGCTCACATTGTCAAGTAAATTTGTTATATGAAACTTTTAATGGACCTAAACACCATGACCCTTTACCATGTGTCATATTTTTATTAGATTGATCTTCATTAGGTTTCACTATTTCCTTTGATTGTATTATTACCATGAGATAGGGGTCCACATGTCTTCAACCCATAACTCCCAACTACTAGGCGGCTTCTACATCATATCTTACTATATTAGATTGAGTAAATAAATGCTAAGTGTCATCTTATCATTAAATCATAGTAATATTAAAATTGAGAATTACACCTTAGTTATCAGGGGTACAAAGGGTGTGATCAAGTGCTAAGTATAATGATATGATTGGATCGCTTTGTCATGAGGATTTTAAAAATAAATTGGGGTCTTGAAAGGCTATAACTGGGTACCATATGGTGTGTTTTGATTTTTTTGTGACCCCTCCTTGAACTTTAAATGATACAAATGAGTCCTAAGTGTTACGCTCCCATTAGATCATGAGGTCACAATATTTTTATAAAATAATAGGATCATTCAAGGGCCACAACTAGAAACCACATGGTGTGTTTTGATTGAGCTATAAATTATTTGTGAACTAGAATACTACAATTGAGTAATAAGTGGTAGATGCCCATTAGATCATTAGGTCATGAGGATTTTCAAATTTTTAATTGAACTTGAAATGCCAAAACTGAGTGCCAAGTGTCACACTATGATTGGGTTGATGGGTCATGAAGATTTTCAGCTTTTTCCTTAAATTCTAAATGCCACAACTGAGTGCCAAGTGGCACACTATGATTGGATCACTGGGTTGAAAGGATTTGTAACTTTTTTTGAACTCAAAATGTCATGATTGAGTGCCAAGTGTCATGTTACAATTGGGTCATTAAGTCATGAGAATTTTCAAAAGCTAAAAGATGTATGACAAAGCTTATAACTTTATATGGCCAAGTGACTAAAGAATGCAACACTGTCACATGTCAATTAAGTTTGGGTTGGCATCAGGTTCTTTATAAGGGAAACATGTGACAGTTAGTAAACTATGAGATGAAAATGAAGGGATGAGTCTAATTTTATAATCTTTAAGTATAGAATCCAACTTGAACCCTAGTCTAAAACATAAAATAAAGGTATATCATAGTATCAAATATGAATTTTGATGTAGTTAAAGTAATACCATGAATCAAAATCCTTAATTAAACCACTTTTATTGGGTTCTAAGGATCATACCTTGGGTATTTGAAAATAACCCCTTATGAGAGCACTTTTAAATAAATCATTTCATTATAAAACTCAATGAACTAGACATTAATGAAACATTTTTAAAAGCACCTCATTAATATTTGTCATAGACTAACATGCCTCTTAAACCTTTTAAGTCAAATAAAAGGGGGTTTAATCATGTGTATCTGATGGTATGGTATCTTTTTGGGTGAGTGACAAAAAAATTTCATAGGGTCCCCATTTTTAGTGAAATAGGGCGTGTTAATCTCAAAAAATGGCAACCTTTATAAGAAACATAGCAGTATGTTAGAATTTAGATATCCTAGTTTAGAATATAATTATTAAGTAGTTTTTCCTTGGTAGATGTTGTAAATACTATAATTGGTTCTCAAAAACTAATAACTCTCCACTTGAAGGATTAAAGCCTAAAATTTTTAAAACCATCATGCCATGTTTATGTTTTGAATTAATTGACCAATATGCCCTTGGGTTTTAGAATTAGTGACTTCCAGCTTTATGGATTTGAATATGGGTCCTATGTAAGAAATTTTCTAGGTATATAATTATTCTCAAATTTTAAGGGGATGGCTTAGGCATTTCTCTACTACCATCTAAGAATTCATAGCCCTGACAAAGATTCCTTTAGTTCCACTCTAGGCCTTGCTCCATGACCAGCCAGGCATCAATATCCTCGGTGGAGGTTACCCAAATTACCTTCAAAGGAATGAAACTTATAGTGTCAAGTCTATTTCAACTTGATACACATTAAATTTTTTTTCAAACCCTTGGAGGTTAAGAACCAATTTATTATCCAAGTTTTAAAGAATTTTTGAACTTTTTCCCAAGAACCATTCACTTTTAGTGACTGAGTTCTACCCAAGCAGTTTTATGATGTGAGATTAAGTGCTAGTACATATGGAGCTTTAGAATTTTAAAAAATTCATTTAGTCAAATCCATTATTGTTATAACTAGATTATAATCAAAATAAAAGAATAAACTCTATGACATGATGACTTCAAAATTAGATTCTTCCAATTTTCCAAATCAACACATAACTTAGTTTCACACTTTTGATAACCAACTATTGGGATGTATATGTTTTTCAAAACTTCAAATTTTAGATTCCAAAACTTGGATAAATTCAAGAGGAACTCAAGACTTTTCCCAGAGGGCTTATTGCTAAGCTACAACATAGTGACTAATGTAAGGAAAGAAAAGAAATGAAAGCAAACACACAAGAAGAAAGTAAATCATAGAGGAAACTAATCTAGCCTACCAAATGCTACACTAAAAAAATCATATTCCTTTGGTGAGGGTGAAATGGGTAGCTAATAAGTAGTGTTTTAATTATTTTTCATTCACTGGTAGAGTTATGTTATTTCCTTATATGTCTTTCATTTTGAATGCATTATCACCTAGTATCTCTACAATTTGATATGGCTCAATCCAAAGGGGCATGAATTTATCATGCTAGCCTTTTTATCATGGGCCTTATCCCATAATAAGACTAAGTTTACATCTTAATTTTATCCCTTTTATCAAACCACCTTTTGATTACATATTGGTATTTGATTAAATTTTTGAGGGATTCGACTCTAGCATCCTCCATCTGGACAATATTTAATATCCTTGATTGAATTCTTTCATAATTTTCCATATATTTAGACATGAAATCATAATTAGATAGTTGTAATGTGATGGGAAATATCAGTTATTGCCCATATACTAGTGAAAATGGAGATGACTTAAAAGCTTGCTTATATCTGGTTCAATCTACCCAGAGAGCATATTTTAATAATGACTACCACTCTCTTGGATTTTTATCTACTGACATTTTTTTTGCATTCACCAATTTTTTTTGTCAATTATGAAACACCATTTCCTTGTGGATAATAGTTCAAGGAAAACTTGATGATAATTTTTTTATCATGGGCCCATTATGTGAATTCTATAGATTAGAAATCTAGACCATTATTGCATACCAAGGATAAGGGGGTCCTAAATTTGGTTGTAATATTTTCCTTCAAGAATTTGATGGCATCAATTTCCTGGTAGTTTTTAGTGTCAATTGCTTCAATCCACCTGGTACAATAGTTAGTGGTTGTCAACATGAATTTATGGCCCACCAAATAGTTAGGATTGATAAATCCAATGAATTCCAATCCCCATTGAGCAAACATCTTGGTTTTAATCACTGGTTGTAAAGGCATGTTTGCCCTTACTTCTATATTTTCAATCAATTGACATTGATGACATGATCTAATGTGAGCATGCACATCCTTGAATATTGTAGGCTATTAATAACCTACTCTAAGTATTTTTTGGGTAGTAGTCCTTTTTGAAATATGTCTACTTCCTAATTTATCATGGAAGCCATTGAGTATGTTTATAGCTTCATTTTTGGAGATGCATTTTAATTATATTCCTTCATATATTTTATATAGAGCATTCATCTTTTGATCATGAAGTGTGAACTTTTGATCCTAAGTGGTCTCCTTTATTCTCCTTTCAAATTTATGGGGAAAGTACCATTCAATAGATAGTAGAAAATGTCCTTATACTAAGATTCAATTGAGACCTGGTCTCCTTCTACCTATAAAACATCAATCCAAGGATTAGTCTTAGTAATAAATTAAATTAATCCTTAGCCCCATACCATCTTGGCCAACTTGATCTCTATGTTGTATTATTAAATTTTAGTCATCCACTTCCCTCATATTTTTCTTAACTCATTTTGACTAAGCATGAGCTTAATGTTAGGGCTAGGTATAATGGAGTGAGTCTTATTTTAGAGGATGTAATGTTTGAACTTCTTTACAACCTTTATTAAGGTGTATGCTTGCTTATCTAGGAGTAGTTATCTCAGTTATAATTATTTAGGTTTGTACTCATGAATCCATCGAATGTTTTTTTTCATCTAATTTTTACATTAAGACAACAATAATCATGTGGTTACAAGTAAAATAATAAAGGTAAAAATCTTTATCAAAATCTAGGCTAATTAACATGGGTGTCTATACTATGGAATCTTTGATGTATTTTAAATATTTATTATCCTCAAATTTCCAATTGATATTCATGTTGCTTTTAAACATGGCATTTACAAGTTTGATAATTTTACTGAAACCTAAAATGAATTTACATATAAAGTTAAATTTTTTGAAAAATGATTTTAACTCTTTTTTGCTATTAGGAAAATCAATCTTAAAGGTAGAATTAATTCTATCAGGGTCAATAACCATACCATCCATCATGATTATGTGTCCCATAATATTACATTCAATCACAAAAAATATAATTTTCTTGGGGTTGATGGAGATACCAAAGGTCCTACATCTCTCCAAAACTTGTTGAAGGTGCATCATATGATCTTTCCTATTATTAGATAAAATGGTTAAGTCATCCACGTAAATAATAATGCACTTACCAATTAGACCTTGGAATGTGTGATCCATGGCACATTAAAAGTTATCCCCATCATTTATGAGTCTAAAAATAATCCTTTTATATACTAATGTTCCTCACTTAGTCATGAAGGTACTCTTCATCATGTCTTCTCTATTGACTAGCACCTGATTGTAACTAGAGAATGCATCTAAAGAAGACATCATTAGAGATCCTTTAACCATTTGAGTTACCTCATCCAAAGATTAAAATGGTTAATTTTCTATTTTTGAGGATTTATTGAGATTCTAAAATTCTACATAGAGTCTAATCTCACCATTTATCTTTATGACTGGGATCATGTTGGCCACCCATGTAGAGTGTCTAATTGGGAAGACTATCCTTGCATCTGTTAAATTATTTATTTACTTATAGATGAGATGATATATATTAGGGGTCATGGGTATTTGACTTTTACTAAAGGGTTTACATGCTTCCTTAAAATTAATCATGTGAGTGATGACCCATGTGTCGATGACTTTGAGATCTTTGTAAGACCATGCAAGGACATCCTTAAATCTGTATAATATCTCAGTGGATTTGGCCAATTATTACTTGGTAAATACAATTTTAATGTTGATATTATGGGGTTTACTTAATTAACCTAGATTAATTTGCTTATAATCCTTGCCACTTAATTTGGGCAACTTGGTATTGTTGATTGGCATGTCCTGACCAAATATCCTTTCTAGAGATACCATGCCTTTAGGAATTCTATTCTTCTTAGCTTGGATTATGACATATTTATTAGTGTTGACCTCCTCTATAGACTCCTCTTCCCATTCATCAATTATATATGACTTAGAGACTCTATAACTAGTCATGAAATTGATTATTTATTTATCATCATCAAACACCTAAAAGTGATTGACACTGTCTAGCATGGAAGGGTATGATATAATTTTGACTATTAACTTATGCAATTTGAGAGCTTTGGGTAGAAATATATTTTATACTTCATAAGCCAACACATCTTCAAATTAATTTTGATCCTTGGGTATAAAGGTAATGTTAAGTGCTTCAGAACTCTCAATCAAATCCCATGGTCTAAATTTATATTTATTAAGATAAAAAAATAGCATTGGTATTGACTACATACCTATTTGATGACTAATTATGAATCACCACATACTAATAATTTCCTTACCTTATGATTGATGGTTAATTGAAGTCTTAGGATTAGGGGCTCATACTCTGCAAGATTATTAGTACATAGAAATTGAATTCTATAAGATGTTAAATATTTTTTACCAACTAGGTTTATCAATATAATACCTACCCCTAAACCTTGTTTGACACTCATGCCATCAAAGTACATGTTACAAAGTCCTTCATCCTTTGCCATCAGGTTCCTTTTATTTGTATCAATAGTATTAAGATCATATACATGTAAGTTGATGGACTAGAAATTTACCTTTTCATTCTTTGCTCTCGTTCAATTCAGATCTGATTGGGCACACCCATCTAAGGTATACACATATGTGAGAAATCTATTGACATGTATCCATTCAGGGATTTTTTCCATTCCTTACTAAACAACATCCCATATGCTTATAATATTTATATGACTTGAATGTTGATGGACTATTTAATCTAGGGTTCATGAGCTAGCTACATATGAATGTTTAATAATTATCCTACCACCTTGACCTTTGAATTGTCCAACTAGATAACCACTCTATCAAACTTGAATGGAATTAATCTTAGTTTTTCATAAATACCTACGTGTATTATGTTAGGATATGCTCTAGAGTTAAGTAAACAATTATGTACATTATTTCTAAAGATTTTAATAGTTAATAGAAATGGAGGAACCTCAGCCTTACTTTTATATATTACCATATTTTCAATCACAGAGTTGTCTTTACCTCTATTTTATTTCTTAGTTAATGATTTTAGAATAAAATCATGTTGCTCAGTAATTTGAACAAGATCATGAAAAGTAATGTTATATTTGATCTTTTTCATATATTCCATAATGTTGTATCCACCTTTGGATCTAGTTGTATCAAACTCTATAATTGGTTGAGTATCCTTTCCCTTGGGGGAGGAGGATCATTATTGGTTCTATGATCTTGTAGAGTGTAAACTTTTTTGGGTGGTGTAGAAATTATTTTAGGCTCCTTGAAGGCTATATTACTCAAGGCATAATTACTCTTTTGGCATTGTTGAAATTTTGGATCTCATTTGTGTTAATTTTAGGATCATTCTCTTCTTGTTCAAGGAACTCATAAGTTTTGATCATGAGGGAAATTTTGGTAGTTTTAGACCCATTATCTTGTGTTCTTATATTTCCATAACTACTAGTATTACCTTGATTTTTGGGGATGACATCATAACTTTCCAATTCACCTCAAAACATTTCAAAGTCATTTCAAAATTCTATGCATTCCAACTCTCCATGTCAAGCTATGTTATGGACCCTACACCAATTGGGCAAGGCCATTTAATAGATATTTATGTTAGATATCTTATTGGCTAGGGGATCATTATATTATTATTATTAGACCAGTTAAAAGGTATGTTATACCTTTATAACATGTAATTTCTATTAAAACCTTCCCCATATTTCCCATTTGCCTTTGTAGATTTAGAAAGTCACTACCTAATTTTTTGACTGTCCTTTGAATTTCTTCTAAATCTCCCTTTGAGTCAAGATTAGCATTCTAGATTAGGCTCTAGATAATTTTTTGGGTATTAAAGTTGTTAACATGGACCAAATATTGAAAATCATTTTGGGGATGAGCCCTAGCATTAGACTGATTGAATAATTGTTTTTGTTGACCAAGATTTGCATGGATTAATGGAAATTGATTGAGGTTGGGTATTTGATTTAATTTAAGAACATTCTAATTTGCTCTTGGAACTAGATTTAGAGTTAGAAAAGCTAGGTTGACATTTGGGATAACAAAATTAGGATGCCCTTGTAGGTGTATTTTTCCATCGATGTGTATATATTATGCATATGTAAGAGGTAGTGTATTGACATTCATAGCTCTGTGTAGAAAGACATCAATTATTATGTCTAAGGCATTTTTATAAATTTTTAGTGCTAGGTCATTTGCATGTCGATAGGAGGTTATGGTGAGGCTATAAATCTTTTGTAATTTAGCATTAAAAGTTCTTATGGGTTTACTTAGGTCTTGTTTTAGGATATTGAATTGTTGGTATATAATCCTAGGGCTATTGACCCTTCTAAATTGTGTAATGAAGATATCATTGAACTAGTTCTACCTTGTAATGGAATCCTCTCATAATTTGAAGAACTAGTTGTAGGATGCTTCCCTAAAGGTAAATGGGAAGAGTTTGTAGGCTACATCCTCATGTATGATGTTTAAAATCCTAAGAGTTGCCTTAAAATACTTGATCTACTATTTTTTAGTTATACCTCTAGATGGATTGAAGAGGGGGAGGTATTTTTTAAGATTCCTAGGCAAATCATGTACAGGATTGAGCACATTTATAGAATATACTCCTAACCATGCCATGACCAATAAATGAAAAATAAATGAGGTGGATGTTGGTTTAATAGAGAGTTAGGGTGGCATTTAGATCTACGTCTCCATTTATCATCTCTATCTTTGCGATAGGTTTCTAAAGATCTAAGGGGAACTCTAGTTTTAGAGCGAGATCTAGTCTAGATCCTAGGCAACTCTAGGATGCTACATAAAGGATCTATGTCAAAAATTCACAATACTATAAAGTTTCATAAAAATTTACTAAATAAGGTAAATATTATCCAAGTTAGCATAATGTAACCCCATATAAAGGTCCAAAATCAATCACAGTGGTCTTATTTTACCTTCATCGATCTGGATCCTTAAAGCTTGGAATCCTACATATACTTTTGTCAAAAAATTGGTCTAACCTATAAATATCAATGTTAGAAAACATAATTCAAGAAAAATTTAGTGTATTAAGCTTATCAAAGTTCTTAAAAGTAAAATTTTTTAAATAATATCTTAATGATACATGAATGTGCTCGATTTAGACCTCTAAAACCTTGGCTTAGCAATATTTCATGAAAAAATATACTGGACATTGATATTTTCACTTATTTACTATATATCTAAAGTTATTATTTTAAATCATGAAAAACTTTGAAAATATATATGAAATAGAGCCTAATCTATTCAAAAAAATTGATGACACATCTATCTTGGTGCTTTTAAATGAGTTTTAGATGGATCAGAGGGGCAATGCCAAAATATATTCAGACTTGAGCTAATATTTCAAGGATATTTTGGAATAAACACATTTTCATAGAGATATTTCAAAGGTTGAAAATATATTATAGAGGATGAAATGAAATCATAGTGTTTATCCTAATCTTTATGTATCCAAATAAATTATGCTATATTTCAACAGAAATACACTATAATTTTACTCAAAATAAATAAATCCTCCCTCCTTCTAGTACCATCTTCTTCTCTTGTTGATCTATATCTATATCAAGGATATAATGAAATAAATAGAACAATATTTATTAGTTTATAGTATAGGTCTTGGAAGACCTTAGAACTTAATTCAATTTTGATAGAATGAGTATGTGGCCACCACCTTTAATTTTCAAGTAGACCCTATTGTAGGGACAATAGGAGCTTAGTAATGACACAATCTATCTTAAATTTATTTATGTTTTTATGATGTAAAATTTCTTTATATTTTTCCAATTGTTGCCTAAACCTTAAACAAATAGGTGGATATTTATAGTGAACATTAATCTAAAGTGATTCATGTTTAAAATTTTTCAAAATGGGATGAAGGGTATAGCAAAAAAGAAGGTTTACACTGCAACAACAAAGACTAACACATTTCCTTTAGTTATTTATGATAAGAGTGAAAATAAAAATAGCATTCATGAGATCCTAGTGTTAGACTCAGAATACATGAATGCAGTGGTGATTCTAGGTAAATAAAATGCATATATCTGCAAGGTATGCTTTAGAATAATTGTATAAAACAAATTGCCTTAAACACATTCATTTTCAAAATAAAATGTAAATAGATCATAAATAACAATTTTTTTTAGAATAGCTAAAAGAAAAAAAATTCAAGATGCATTCAAAACACTACTATCAGACTTAACCATTAGAAAAATGCAATCATTTTTCATTAGCAAAGTTTGAGAAAAAAGAAAAAATGAGAATAATGAAATAGTGAAAAAATTCAAGGAATTATTCTCTCTATTTTCATTAATTTCACAAAAAAATTGTTCTAAAGTACAATTGTGGAGGAGGACCCCTACATATAGGCCTTTTTCATGCCTAAGACATTTGCATTGGTTGAAACAAAACCAAATACATGAAATCTATCAGTGGACAAAGTCACTCATGTTCTAAAAACTAAAGAATATTCTTGATTAAAATAGGGGAATATTTTAAAATATATTAAGGGGAATTAAAACATGACATTCATTAAAAGAAAACCACATAATTGGCTACCTTGATCTTGAGGTGTTAGGCTAGGATCCTACTGATGTAGATGATGAAGCTCTAAGTGTAGAATAACATGAAATTAAACCCATATCCATTTAATAAGGATTGATTCCTATTATATCTAAAGAATAATATATTATAAGAGGGGTCAAGGAGGAAGAAGCTCTTATAGTGACCATATATGGCCTACTACTTTCTTGCTTCTTAGCTTCTACCTATCCCCTCCATGCCTCAGAGCATATCTTGTAATCATTGTCTATCAACCTCAATGTGTAATAGGTTATTTTAAAAAAATTAGGGTAACTAAGAGGGGGCTCATGGACTCATTTATTTCCACTTATTTTTATATTTTTTGATTGGTAGATGTAGCTATGTCTACCATCTCCTACCCAAAAATCACTCCCTGAGCTAGAGCTTGCTTTCTAAAATTTAGAATGAAGTTTTGTAGATGGGATTTAAAGGCATCATTTCTAACAATGGAACCATATTTTTTAGCAAGGTGTGTGATCTCAACCTCTTTAAGTAGAATTATAACTCTGTCACCAAATTTGATGAGAGACTAGCCTAGGGATCTCATTTTATTAATCCATTGGTTCAAATCTTTCCTTATTCTTATTATATAGGATGGATCAATGCTCAAATACTTTAATGGGATCAAGTTTAGGTCTTTATATTTCTTCATTATAATAAAATTGACCAAGTTTATTAACTTTTTATATTACATCCCATATGTACCTTCTATCTTGAGAATCATGTTGTAGATCTCATCCCCTTTTGTTTTTTTGAGGCCAAAGTATTTAGTATATAAAACATTAACTTCACATCCCATTCCACCTTGGATATGATATCTTTTGGTAATGTGGCTTTGTGTTGTTACTCTAAATCAATTTCTCTTTGTTATATTCTTTTTAGTAGTTTTGTAGCTACATCACCATATGCCTTTAGAAATGAGAGGGGATCCTCTTCATACTATTATTAATGGCTAGGCATATCTCTTTTCTTCTTAGTCAACTTAAATATGGTCTCTTTAGACTCATCCACAATTGTATAATCTAGGTGAGTGACCTTCCTCTTGGTCAACCTCTTCATTGCCCCAAACTCTTGTCAAATTCTAGTAAGACCTATGGAGGGTCCACTATAACCAAATCCTAGTTATCTATTATAGTGAATTGCATTTATTTTATTTAGTATTTGTCTAAACTATCCCCTTGAGGTTTGGTGGATGGAGATAATTCATAATATGGTGTTAATCCCTAGAAGGTAGATGTCTAAGAAGTAACTTTGGAGGTGACTAAGATAAATATAGAACTGGGGGATGAAGTGGGAAGTGTCATCCCTACAGATGAAGAAGAACTAATACTAGTTGAAGTACTAGTTAGGAACAAAGGAACTTAGGGAATGAGAACATTAGTCCTTTTATTTGGTAATTGGGGACCTATCCTAGGTATAGGCTCAAGCATAATTAGAGGTAGATTGGCCATCACAAAGATGTTTAAAGTGTATGTCACCATAAAAGGATTTACAGTGGCTAGTGGCATAGTTAAGGTCCTAATTACAAGTCTAATGAGGGGCCTATAGGGTAAGAGGTTCATATAATCTAATGTTTGGGGCTCATAAAATATACCTAATGGTTGTTTATATAAAAATGATGGAGGAAAATAAGCACACTCTTGGTTATAAGTACCTAGTTCCTCCTTGATAGGAATCAAGGGAGGAAATACTAGTGCTAAAATTGTTGGTGTTATAGTAGGTGGTGTTACTCCCTTCATTAAAGATGAATGGGGTAATACATAAGGTATTTCCTATACTGAGGAAATATTTTGTTCCTAAGATGGGCTATTAGATATTTCTCTTGAAATATAAGCATAATTAATATGTCTTTCAGTCTCAAATCCTCCCTTCTCCAAAGTAGAATCACATGCTTGTAGAATCCTATGATTAAGTTGAGGGTAAGTTGGTTTTTCCTCCTCAATACCATTAACATGAACTATGGATGTAGATGTTCCTACTTGATCATATTCAAGTTTGAAATTTTCATAAAAACCTACATCTTTCAACCTCCCCTTAACTTGTGGGATATCTATGACCTTCAACCTTTGCTTCACCTCTGTGTCATTAACTAAATTAATGTAGAACCTATCCTCATCTTTAGGTTCATGATGGTAGGTGATTCTTAGGGATGCCTTGTGCTTGATGAAATATTGTAATGTTATACTCTCTAGGTCCCATTACCTATTGCCATCCCTTTCTAAGGTTAAGGTGTAACTTTTCTTAGTAGTAGTAATGACTGGTTTAGAGTTTTAAATTATGAATTGACCAATGTTGGATAGTTGAGGATGAACCAATCCTCTCTTCTTATTTTTTCATAGTTCATCCACCCATATGAGTAATTTAAAGGCAATATTTTTTCAATTAGCTTGTCTAGCACTATGGTGGGTAACTTGAGGGGAGTTGTCTTAATTCTAACTATCCTTATCACTATGTATTCTAGGTAATACCAGTAGGTTCTTAGGGTGCTCAGTGTTGCCCTAATTTCCTCTGATAGTCTAGGCATGGGGCTCTCATGGATGGCCCTGTACACTTTTGGATATAAGTGCATAGAAATTTCCTTCATCTCTTGCTTATATTTACACACTCTTACCTTCAAGAAGGTATGAGGCACAATCCACTTTAGCTTGGTATTCTAATTGTTGAACTGGGGGAACTTCTAGGTAGAATAGATAGTATTCACCAAGTAGGACATCATATAAAAATGATCACCTTAGTAGGACATGACCTTCCTAATCTATGCTACTAAGTTTCATGATATGATTTCTACCAAAGGGGGAGACTTTGCATCATCTAATATCATTGATAGAAGTGGAACCCACTTCTCATCTACATGGTCTATGTCTTCAGCCCCATGTAGTTGATTCATCATAGTCATTCCCATTATTACCCCTTTCTTGAATTAGGTAATGGGAATTTTGTTAATTTTGGTTTTTCATACAATTTTTCCCTTGTTATCAACCAAGTCTCTCAAAACTTCTTTGATGTCATGGGTTCAGAGCCATTGGGTCACAGTCTCCTAGTTGTAAACAATCTCTAGTTTGGGAATATCATAATAAGTTTAAAAGTCTATACCGGCTATGAAAGCAATGTTTTGACCCAAATTAATAAACTTAATCATATTATTAACATACCTGTATTGAATAAAAATTTGGTATACTAAGTCTATGTAGGGGATTACCTCTAGGTCAAATGAAACCCTATGCAACCCTATCGATTTGAGTGATAAAATGTCTAAACTATATTCTGCATCATTAGATATTTCATCATCACTATCTCTTTCCACAGTCCTTTCTACATGGTAGAACAAGTTTTTATAATTCTTGTCTTTGGTGTCCAATGTAACTGAGTTAAAATTGGTGTCCTAGAAGATAGTGTTCATTACATAGGAGTAGAGTAATAGAACTTGTTCCTATTTGTTAGCTCTGAATGTTCCAACTTTAGCCATAGTTTTAATTCTGTGATTAACAAGCTTGTGTATTTATTTAATGGTGAATAAATTTACATAAGTCCTTAGTAATAATCACAAAATATTTCATAGTTCTTAGTAGATAAAAACTAAAAGTGAATGTGTTGATTTGAGATGGAAGACTTTAAACTCAAAATTTAGAATTTGAACTGAATGATATGCGTCACAAATGGCAAGTATCTTTAACTTAATTCGACTTAAATCCTGAATGGCTCTTTGTTTTTAATCTAACAACTTCAAATTTTTATTTTAAGAAGTCAACCAATCATTATCCTCACTTTGTCCATGTTGCCTTTCATCATAGGCTTGAGATTTTTAGTGAAGTGACTCAGCCTTATAACTCCTAAAAAATCTCCAACAAAATTAATTTGCACCTAAAACTAGTAGTTTGAGGATAGCTATGCACCACTTGGGTGTCATACTTGACATGTACTCAACACTTGGTGTATTTTCATGCACTTTAGTCTTCTATTTTGGATATTGGTTTATCCAAGTGGATTATATGATATCCTACCAACTATCATATTTTGATTGGATTTATCTTATCTAACTATTATTTGGTTTAACCCCTTCATCTTTGGGTTGACAAGGCCTTGGTACCTCTACAAGTTTTCCAAGTGGAAAAATCTCATTATCTCACATTTCCATTTGGCTTTGTTATATGAAACTTTATATGGAATTGAACACCATGACCCTTTAACATGTGTTGTATGTTGATTGGATATCTCATTTTTGGGTTTCATTATTTCCATTAATAACATTATTATCATGAGATAGGTATCTACATGTCTTTATCCCATAGCTCCTAACTACCAAGTGGCTTATATGTCATATCTTGTTATTATTGATTGAATGACTAAATTTAAAGTGTCATCCTATTGTGAAATTGTAGTATTATTTAAATTGAGCATTACAACTTAACTATTGGGGATGTAGAGGGCATGACTAAGTTCCAAGTGACACAATTCAATTGGATCACTTTGTCATGGGGATTTTAGAAAGTAATTGGGGTCTCAAAAGGCTAAAACTAGGTGTCACATCGTGTGTTCTAATTAGGTTATGACCCTTCCTTGAAATTGAAATGTTGTGAATAAGTGACAAGTGGGAGATTATCATTAGATCATGGGGTCATGAAATTTTTAGAAAGTAATAATATCTTTAGAGGGACACGATAAGACATGACATGACATGTTCTAATTGATTTGTAACTTCTTTGTAAATTAGAACATCATGTTTGAGAAATAAATGGAAAACTCCCATTATATCATTAGGTTATGAGGCTTTGAAAGTTTTTCCTTGAACTCAAAATGCCATGACTGAGTGTTAAATGATACACTTTAATTTTTTTCTAGGTTGCAAGGCTTTGCAACTTTTTCCTTGAACCTAAAATGTCATGACTAAGTGCCAAGTGCATACTATGATTATGCCATTAGGCCATGAGGATTTTCAAATTTTTCCTTGAACTCAAATTCCATTACTGAGTGCCAAGTGGCACTTTGGAATTAGGTCATTATGTCATGAGACTTTTCAAAAGCTAAAAGATGCACAACAAATCTTAAAACTTTATGTGGTTGAGTGATTGGTGCATGTGACAATACCACATATCAATTGAGGCTAATTTGGCATCAAGTTCCTACATAAAGGAAAAAAATTTAAAGTTAGAAAATCATGAGATGAAAGAGAATGGATGAGTTTGAATTCATAAACTTTGTGTATGGAATTTGACTCAGATCCTAGTCTAAAACTTAAAACCAAGGTATGTCATAGTATTGAATATAAATTTTGACATAGTAAATTAATACCATGACTAAGAAGACTTCATTAAACCAATTTTATTAGGTTTGAAGTATCATACCTTGGGTCTTTGAATATAAACCCTTGTGAGAGAACTTTTAAACAAATCAAAGCTTTATAAAAATCAATGAACTAGACATTAATGAAACATTTTAAAAATCACCTTATTAATATTTATCATAGACTAACATGACTCTTAAACCTTTTAAGTCAAAAAAAGGGGGTTTTAATCATGTGGATCCAATGGTAGGGCATTTTTTTGGGTGAGTGAACCAAATTTTCATAGGGTCCCTAGTTTTAGGGAAATAGGGAGTGTTCATCTCAATAAAGTGATTAACTTCCTATCAAATAATTTATGTATAATATCATGTGGTCAATCTCTAAAACTATCAAACTTGAATGTTTATTTCTTATTTAACGTAGGTTTATTTAATTAAAGTTTTTCTTTGTAAATTAATTATTTCATTTTAGTTAAGACCTTAACCTTGTTTTCATTGATTAGAATCTTTACCTTAAGAAGTTTAATAGAAGATTTGGCTTATTTATATGGGACCCATTGATGTAAATCAATGTCTTCATGTGCCTTATTTTGATATGGATTAAGTACCAATTCCCCTTCTATTACAAGAGCCTTATAGTATAATTATTGAAATAACTCATAAGTGTAGTAAAGAGGCTTTAATTTGAGAGGATAAATTAAGCCCATAAAAATACATAATGTGTCTCAAAATATGTTTTTTTTATATCATTTGGTTCATACAATTCTTGAGTCATTAAATATAAGAAAAAATTTCCTCTTATTATCCTCCATTAATTGCAAGTAAACATTCATATGTACTCCTTATTCCTTTATTTTGAAAGTATCAAATTAAAAATTACTCTTTTAACTCAAGATAGAAGTGTAAATATCCATTGGTAAAATGGTGAGTTCAATCCAAAACATTTCCAATTAAATGTTTTTAAATATATTTTAGCAAAATTTGACTATGGTCATATTTTTTTAGAAGCTCTGAAGTCTCTGAGATGTAGTAAAGATCACTACTTTTATTAAACATATGAAATTAAAGAATAAGGAAGTTTCAAGGTAATCGTACAATTATAATATTGTGAAAATTTTGGTTTCCATATCTAGCATTAACATCAACTCAAACATGATATGACTTGATTTTTAGGGGTAGATAGTGCACTTTGTGTTATAAGGAACCACAACATGAATTAAGGATATGACTTATTGGGAAGGCATGTTAATATCCTTAATAGTTTTTTTCAATGGTTAAATATTATTATTATAAGTTTCCATAGGTACACTATTATGAATGGGTGAAGAAGGTATATGCATAATATCTTTAATACTAGACATAGGTTGAAAAGAGTCATAATGATTATTTCCAATATTATATTTTATATATCCACATTCTGAATTTTTATCATTGTATATAATTACATTATCATTACATGAAGGTCTACCCCATTTTGTTTTAATAGAAAAATCATGAAAAATATATTTTGACATTTATTACAAGAGAGGAGAAAGATTCATCACATGTGTTTGTAGAATTTAGCATTTATAGATGAAGAGAAAGGATTTCACATTAATTTTCCATTTCTATTAAAAGATAATAAATTTCACATTATTTTGTCATTTCTAGAGAGAGAAGGAATTTCACATTATTTTTACATTTGTAGAGAGAATTAATTTCACATTCCTTTGTTGTAATTTCTATAGAGATAAGTATTTTCACATTCTTTTTCCATTTCTATGTAAGGTTTATGCATTTGTTTTTTGTAATAGTTAATGAGATGAAGTGTAGTGACAAAATTTAAAGATAAATGTGGTTTATTAAATGGATATTCCTCAATTTTTACCCCATTGTACATGTTAGGAACACAAGTATATTCATTATATATTTTCTCATCTTATTATTGTGTATGATTTAGAGAATAAGGCAAATAAGAAATATGGGAAACAGGTTGTTCTACTTCAGAATTAGAATGTTAATTTTTACCTTTGCTATAATATTCAATAGCATACTAATCCTCTTTATTTCATGTTTATAATCATAAATATAATCAATAAAAGAAAATTATTTTCATTTAAATATCTAACATCATTAATAACATATGTTTAGCTATTAGTAAGTTAATTATCATAAACATAAGGGATGGAATTTATAGATAATAAATAATCCAAATGATGAGAGATACTAGAGTTTTTTATTGGTTATCCATTTTATATTTATTAGTACTTAAGAAATCTATTTAGATATAGGTAAGGTCTAATCTAAATATGTAAACAAGCATAGAGATAGTAGTGTTTTGAAAATAAAAAATCTAGGGCTGAAATTTGAAATATTAGAGAGATGAAACCCTAATGGAGATGTAGGATTTAACATGGTTCAATTAGTGTATGGGTTCAACAATATTTTTTACCATAATTTAGTTTTAGAAACCCCAATAGGATATAAACTACTATAGTAATTATTAATTCATAGTTTTATAATATACCCAAATACTTATAAAAATTGATTTGAATGATGATAAAGCACACAAGTTAAATATAGAAATGAATGTACAATAAGAGGTAAAAATGATCTTAACTTTATTCCACACTATTATGAGCTATGACTGGTAGAATATTCCATCTCTACTCTATGAAAATGCATTGTGTATTGTTCATTACTACCTATTATCTCCTAGTCACTTCCATCAAGTAGGTTAGTATTGTTAATTTATACTAACTTGCAGTGTTTAGTGTTAAACCTAGACACAAAAATATCCTACTTTATTATGGGAAGATGTTCTTATGTCTTTCATTCCTATTTATTATTCTAATCACCTTCAAAATCATGTGATTACACATGTTTTATAAAACCCTAATTCTACACTACTAATCTAATATCAAATGGGGTATCAAGTGAAAGGTTGAGTTAGAATAACCTTGGTCAATACTTGTTGAATAACCAAGCCTTGCACTATATTTATAATACTCCAAAGAGGGTTTAAACTTGAATTTAGTTCTCTTGATAAGGTGTGTGTAATTTTTGTTTCAATACTAAATTTTTTTTATCCTATATTACCCTTTGTACAAGCATTCAAATGTAAAGTTATCTTTATAATTTATAGATTTATCTCTAACAATTGTGTAGATATAATATGTAATGTTTACTATATTTTTATAATGGAAAGTTATTATCCTTTAATACATTACATTGAATTTGTATGTATATATATATATATATATATATATATATATACCTATAAATTTCAATTAAGGACTTGATGGCATGAAAAAACTAACCAAAATAAACTCAAACATTCCCAAAAAAGGTCATAAGATGAAACATACCCAAAATAATTTTAAAATATGTCTAGTTCACTTTCATCATTTTCAATTAGTATCAAAAATTAATCCTAACCAAAAATGGTGGAACTAGCCCAAGGCCTAAAAAGACTCCAGGATAATATAAAGGACCATAGATATTGATAATATGGAAAATAAAGGTAAAGATAATATGGTACAAATGTCACACAACCAAATATAATTATCAATGCAATTAAAAGACCAAAATAGATGCATTGATAAGTATATAATTCATAGTTTGATATATACACATGGAAATGTTTTTAAAAGCATTGTGAAACAAGGCTTGTACCAAATCTAGGTATCTATAATATGTTGCCTCATAGATTACATTTGTGACCATATAATTCACATTAAAGGGTGTGAATCATTCACCATTGTATGATCCCTACATCCATGTCATCACCATTCTATATTGCACACACTATATTTTATACTATGACATCACCTTCTAGTGTTGTATCTCCTCGAACTATGATTCCTATAGTATAAACTCTAACACATATGGCACCTATCCATTCAATTACTACGATTTATTTGTAACCTATGATTACCAAAATATATACATATATAATTTATATTGGTTCCTCAATCCCATTAAACACATATTCCTCCTAGGTAAAATAAAAAATCTCACTTCTTGTAACTATTTTATAAAAAATAATGTGACATATTATACTCCTATGGTCAATAGCTTGACAAGAAAGCCATATCCAAACAATAGGAAAAAAAATTATATATCAAATAGAAAGAGATCAAATAATTAAAATACTATAAACTAACTATAAAATAGTAAACAAGTAAAAAATAGAGGACAAATTTGAGTTATTAGTCCCTTTAAAATAAAAGACTAGAGCTTTGCTTTCTAGTTTCAATTTAACATGTAGATCCCTTTACATCCAAAGTGCTTTGATTCCCATTTTCCACTTCTTTATTTGTTTCCATGTGTCAAAATTCCTTATGATTTGATATACCCTTATTTTTCCCAATATTATATTTTTATACTTATTATCATTCATTGTTATTATATCACATAGTTGATTCAAGTTCAACCCTCTACTTATCAAGGTGTAAATCAAACCTTATCCCAAGGACTAATTTAGGGGGTTAGGTATCACCTATTTTGAAGTCCATCAAAAGTAAGTTTTTATTTTGTAATTTGAGTTTCCTCTTTTATATATATTGACTCTAACAAATATGAATGTAGAGAGGGAATAAAGATCAAATTGTTCTTCTTGTTCATTCAAATTTCACATTCTTCCATATTTTTTAGTTTTTTGTCATCAAGATGAATATCCTTTTTCCATTGATCTTCAAGTGTGTAGGGAACAAACACTTATTAAATCAAATAATTTTTATCCATCCATCATTCCTTGAGACTAATTAGAGATACTAGAGGTTATACTATGGTTACTATGGTTACTATAGAAATACTAAGGGGTTACAAAGATTCATTTTATGAATGCTTCACATTCCCTTCTATTAGTTATGTGTACTTTATTTTTTTAAATGAATATTTTATTTCTAATTTACTACTTACAAACTATTTATTATCTTGATATTGAATAATTAAATTATATGAGGAAGTTGTTACCTTCAATCCTTTGTTTGTACTAGAGGTTGATTCTAATACATAAAAATAGGCCAACCTTCTAGAGGCCATAACTTTTGACCCGTAGCTCTGTTTGAGCTCTTCCATGTGACAAAATGATTGTATTGAAAATTTAGTGGCTGTCATAAGAGGTTATATCATCTTAGGGATGTTTTTGATATTTTTGGAGGCCATAAGTGATCATTTAAGGGTCTGAAATTGCAATTTAATTATTTTTTCAATATTTTTTTATTTTTAGAAATTGTATATTTTTAGGACCAGATGTTAATTTCAGTTGAAATCCATTTCATAGGTTAATTTTATAATTTATATTATTTTGGGATATTTTTAGAGCCGTGCATGCTTTCATGTAAAACTTAATATAAATAGCAGCTACTAAAAATAGGGTTTTTTTTAGATTTTAGTTTTTTCAAATTTTTGCATGTCAACTCTAATTTTGATTTTATAATTATTTATGCATGGTTTGTAATTACTTTAATTCATTAAATATTAATTAATTCAAAGATTCTTTCAGATATTGGCCTATTGATAATTTTATTTTCTTGATACTTTTTTGGTTCATTAGATTCTGACATAATGCCACATATATTTAATTATTTTTGAAACTATGTATACTTTGTTATCACTTATTACCTCATTATTTTGATCTTTATCAAGATTTACATTTTCTTCCTAATCCTAATTTAAAGTGGTCTTATTCATATTTTTTATCTCCTCTAATTACCTTTATATATCAAATAATTTTACTCCAAATGCCCCACTCTATGATAAATGGAGAACACTAAACGAGTGTCTTGATATCTAAATATTGCATGCACTCTGAGTATCTATATATTATATGATATATGGATATCTAACCTTTTATTACATATTGTGGTTATGATGCATATTATATGTTAGTACTTACTTGTGTGTACATGTGTATGTGTATGTTTGTGTTTTGTTCATATTTTTGTCTTTTTCCATGTTTGGGATTGGAGAGTACCATCAAATATGCATAAATTGTAAGTTCACCATGTATATTTATTAATTTTTAATGTTGGGTTATATCATGTTTATATAATATTTCTAAGATTAAGTTACATAACTCATTTTCTCAAGAAAATAAACTAGTTGTAACTACCAAATTTTATTTAACCCACTAAGTAATTAATGAAAAACATTGATTACTTACTAATACCAATGAAAGGAAAGAACAAGAAGGGTTGTTTCACTCAAAGATGTATTCCCCATACAATATACTATTAAACTATATTACTCATTTGGATCAAATTACCTAACAAACCCCCCACTCATCCAAAGGGTTCTAAAATAGATCCAAAGAATATAACTATGATTTCATTCAATAGTCTTTATGACACCTATAAATTGGCACTATATAAAACTTAGTGTTGATCATCTTATGTCTCCTTTAAAATCATGTGGTATATAAATCATGACATGAATGATGAACAACTTGAAAGGCATGCACATACCCTTTAACTTTTTTGTACTTGTATTGTAATACAATCACCATAAAGAGGATAGAAAACTACATCAACCCTTATCTCAATGATTATTTATTACCTATGTATAACACATCTACCCTGATGCCCAAAAATATTTACATCTCTTTCACCAACACTACTAGTGTTTGTAGGTACCCAAAATTGGCCACCAATAACCTCCGACTAGGATTCAGACCAATTTCTATCAAAATACATAATTTGGGTTAAAAAAACTAAAATACGCTAAATGATATGAACCTGTCATATATAAGTTCTGATTTTGGTCAATATATCCCTAAATGGGGCAATGCATTTTATGAGATAGCTAAATTTGATCAAATCATTTTGAATCAAAATGATATTTTTGCACCTGGGTGCTCTAAATTGCTCTTTGCTACCAAATTTATTGCATGAGACATGTGCCTTTGTTATTTTGTGTTGGAAACATCCTAAATGGGATAATGGTTCCAATGCATCTAACATCATGTCCTAATTATAATCTATTAAAATTTTAAGGCAATAATACAACATTTTGACTAATTTAATTAATTTGTGCACCAATTGCCAATATTTGCACCAAAATTAATAAATCGTGTTTAAGGTTAATTAATTTGAATCAAGAGCTTAAGTTAATTTTCCATGGAACTTGTTCAATATTTTATTAATTTAAATTGATATTAAATATATGCATCATTAGGTGAGGTCATCTATGGGGTAGCATCATAAGCCATAAATGCCACAAATATCTGATTAAGCCCTCCCATGCCTCTTTAATGTCTCTTTATCCCAAATATTTATGAGGGCATTTATTGATTTTAGCCTCCAAAATTTAATGGATTCTTAACCATACATATTCATCTTGAGATAGATGGTTCAGGTTCATTCTGATCATCTACAAAAATATATAAATAGAAGGCCTCACATTCATGATTTTAAGCTTGCATAGTATAAATTTACCATGCACAAATGATTCCAAAGCCTCATATAATTAGTGTTATTATGCCATATTGTTGAACCCAGCCAAATCCATCACAATCCAAAGGTTCCAAGGAGATAAGGAGCCAAACAACTCCATTGATGAAGACTCTTTGATGCACACACCAAGCAAGCACTCTATGAACCATTTGGAAGATCCAATGAAGGTTGAAGAAGGTTTATTTAATGTTTTAGGTGTTTATTTCATATGTATATTTGTTACTAATCTCCCCCTAGTGTCTAGGCTTAGAGATGTCATGCTTATTAGTTTGTTATTTTCATTTTGATTTCATTTTGAATTAACATTTGATCTAACCCCCTCTCTTGAGTCAAATTCCTATTTCACATAATAGCATACTTGGTGGGATGATCCCCATTAATTTAATCAAATATATCCTACAAGAAACCTACTAACCATTTTCATGCAGAATCTTGGAGTGTGGGAGCAAACAGAGTGAAAATTTTGAGTAAAAACATGTTTCTTGGAAGTTATGGTTTTGTCACTATGGAGTTATGATCTTATCCTCTAGATCACAATCTTACAACTAACATAGTCAATGTTTTCTCATTCAGTCATGATATTTCATTTTAACTATGTTTTTCAGACTGACGTGTTCTCTATCTATAAGTCAAGTTATGTTATTTCAATATCACAACTTGAAAATCATGATATTGTAATACCCTAATTTTGCAAGTTGTGATATTGTAATACCAAATTTTTAAAGTTGTGATATTATTAGTTTGAGTCATAGTATTGTTATTTAATCACGAGTAGTTACCTAGACTGTTAGGGTTAAGTGAAAATACTGCAACTCTCTAGGTTACAAGTTTGCTTTATTAGTTGTGATATTGTCTATTAGAGTAGCGATATTGCAAAAAAAAATTGACTAACCCATGAGTTGTTATATTATGTTAACCAATCATGGTTTTGCATATTTATGGTATTAGAATATGGAGTTGTGGGATTATACTGTGTGAACTTGAGAGCTCTATTTTCAAAGTCACTTATTTCATTTAAAAAAATGCTTCAAAGCTAAACAACATTCTGACCATTTATTTTTAGGTCCCACTTGAAAAATTCCAAATCATGCTTAATTAGATATTTTTAAACCTCTTTTTGGATGATTAAAAAGAATTAGGAATCTTTCATTTGGTGCTTAGAGAAATTTTTAGGGTGTTTACTTGAATAGTTTTGTTTTTGTTATTTCAAAATTTTGCAAATTAAAGACAAGGGGAAAAATAACACCATCAATTATTTCATTTTAGTGCTCTGAAATTGAACTCACTTCCAAATTTTTATTTTATTCAAGTTAATCATTGTTTTCTTGGTTAGATTTGTTTGATCAAAAAGGAAGGTGTGTGTATGCTCTCCCCCCATACCCTATAGGGAACTTTTAGGATCAAAAGCACCATCTTAATTGCAAATTTCCTTAGTCCAAAGGTGTACAAGAGATTTTTTAAAGGATTTCCCTAAGACCCATATGGATTGGGTGATCTAGAAATAACCTTTAAGCTATTTTATTTAGTTTTTATGTTCATTGCATCTTGGCTTGTGAGGGGGACTTCATTAACTCCCATAAGTTCTATAGGGAAGCTTTGACTCAAGAATTCATCTCCTAGAATTGTCTTCAACCTCTCTCTATGTTGGGGGTGGGGGGGGGCGCGGGGGGGGCGGGGATGGGGCTGTATATAAACTTAGATCCCCTCATTGGGATGATGGTTTGAGTGGTTAAACCATTTCCATTAGTAGAGACTAAGCTCATGATGTTTGAGCATGTTGAACATTGCACTACATTGAGTGAGTGATTAATTTAGTGGTTGTAAAAAGGGAAAGACCTTTTTACAACAAACCATATGACATGGACCCAAATGATGTGAAATGTTTTTGTATGTTGACATTAAATTTGTGTTCATTTGATCCATCTAGATGTTTGAAAACTTGTTATTTTTATTAACCCCACTTTAAGATACCTTGTTAGTTAGGGCTTAAGATGATTAATTATTTGATTTGTATTTTTATTAGATTTCTTGGTCTTGTTTGGAGTCAAAATTATTTTGTAACATAAATCCATAACCAAACACATTGTCTACCATTTTCTTGAACAAGTAGGTGTTATGCTGCCCAAGTGAAAATCATCTTTTTCCTTGTTCAAAAATTTATCATATAATTTGTTTCAAATCATCTATTTTGGCATAGTTATGTTACCCATTTGAGTCTAGAACATTTTCCAAATTTTCTTAAGTCCATTGATAATTTAAATTTGAAATTGCACATTTATAAGTTCATAAGGTTGATGTGTTAAGTGGATTCACCATTTTCACTAAAATTGAGTGAACTTATGTTAAATTTCCAATCTGAATTGAGGGCCATTTTTAGACTTATAATAATCATCATCATTTAGTAGGACTCAAGTCATCTTACATACCGATCATGCTTTGAGTCCTAGCTACATTTTGTACTACCTTTCCTATTTTCCATTTATCTTGATTCCATTTGATGCCACACTTTTGCCTTAGATATTTGTCAAAATTTGTGTGTGTGTGTGTCATTTTAATTAAGGAGAGTATTATCATGCTACTAAAATCATGTTAAACCATTTTGCCCTAGACTCTTGAAGTAAAAATTTATCATATATTTTGAGCATTTTATCGTTGTTACACTGCTCAAATTATTTCAAAACTTGTTTCATAAGCCTATTTTCATAGAGTCCAAGTCTTTCCAAAATTCCAACCAATTCAAATTTTCTTTATGAGCCTTTATCTAGTGTAGTTACATTGTTCACCTTTGCCTAGATTATTTATCAAAAGAATCTAGTTTGTGCCATTATTTGGGAAAAAATAAACTATCTCCAAATGCCTTTTATTTTATACCTCATACTTATTGATCAAGTTTATGTCAAAGAGTCAAATTCTTAGTTTTTATTAGAAGTGTTTCAAATCTATTAGATTAAAAATCTCATCTTTAAAGCCTCACTTTTGTTGCCATTTGGCCAAAAGTTCTAGCGCAGCCTATTTGATCCTAGTTTTTATACCACATTTGGCCAAAAGACCTAGCAACCTTTGTTTTTCTTATATTAGACTCATTTGAAACACTTTGATCCTAAAATCTAGTATTTAGATTTTTGGTCCATCTACTTGAACTTTTTTATGTGAGACATGTAATGTTGGACATTTAATGTTAGCTTGTTTTATCATAATTCATTGCATAAATATTTTAAGATATACATATCTATCCTTTTGACTAGGTTAGATCAAGTTTGAACCTCTTTTTAGACATCACTTTTTTAGAGTTTGTATAACTCTATTCCTTTTGGTCACAAAACATTTACTATGGATCCCAACATGTCTTCCTACACTCATAGTGGCCTCACATATAATCTATGATTTAGCATTATAGTTGTAGAAGAAGAAATGGTTTAATACCCCTATGCAATCAATGTTGCTTATGAAATTAATCCTTATACATCTTATAACACTCAAAATGGGGCACAAAACCAAGATCCATTAGCTCATTATTTGGTTAACACACCTCCATACTTGGAGAAAGATCATGAGATAACAAAACAATACCTAGTTGTGGTACCTATAATTAAAGAGCCATTTCCTCAACAGTTATACTATGTTACTACACCATTAACCTATGATCCTTATTTATTTTAGCATCACTTATTAGAAAACAAAGATGATATATTGGTTATAGTTATATAATTAGGGGATAAGTTTTTGGTATACTTCCCCATGAGAATTTTCTAAGTTTAATAAGAATGCCTTACAACATACTATATAGTCAACTGGCTTCTTCTAGCAATCCTTTAGCTCTAGCCCCAATAGTATGCCAAGACCCTAATATGATTTTTAATGGAAAGGAGCCCATAGAGGATCACTTTATAAATATGTAAATAACATACCAAAATTAATTAGACCTAGCACTTAATTTTAATCAGATGACCATGTCAAATGGGCCTCTCATAGATTTATTTCCTTCAATAGGAGTGTTAATATAATTGACTAGTCAAGATAACTAGGGTGTAGACCCATTCATTCAAAACACTTATGTCAAAAAAAAATTCATATGCTAACCATAGAAAAGGTGTCTTCTACTTATATATAGATTACTGAGCAAAATGTATTGGATAATGTATAGGTAATATCTAATCTAAACCAAAGTGGTGTAAGTACACAAACAACTAGTATGCAAATAAGTGTACCTTTAGTTAACACCATGAGTGGTTATTAAAATTAGGGAGTATTATTTTTTATGTCCCAACCTAAACTAACTACTACCACTAATAATCAACCATTTACTTCTTCAAACACTCAACCAATAGGGTTAGGTAGACAACCAATAACCAATGTTGTGCCTCAACAATAAAATGTGATGAATCCTACCCTTCCTCAATAGGTAATGATTAGTGTTACAAAACAATAGGCATAATTAAACATACCAACATAGTAGAGGTAGAGTATATTTCCACTTTAATAAGGGACAACCAATGTTCCACCTCACCAAGTAGTAGTGAACATACCTCTTTCCTCACAGACCAATATACCAATTCAAATTCAAATCCAAATGATGTTTAATCAGTAAAATATGATTATTGGTTAGAAAAAAATTATAAAACTCTAACGTGCATCCACTTCCCAATTGGGATTCATGTAAAAAAGAGGTTTCAATGTTCTTTAAGTACTGATTAGGCAACCTTTGCCTTTTATGTAAAATGTGCCACTAGTTCAAAGCCAAGGTCTTGATTCACAAGTATCCCCTCAATAAAAAGGTTTGATTACTTATCAAAATGTCCCTATTAAACCTCAATAGTCATATTTCAACCATATTCCTCCATCCCAACCTTAAAATTCCAAAAATCAAACCCATATATCTAACCCTAACCAAAATATTTTGCACCATAATACATGCAACTTCAACAATCAAACCCTAATCCATGCATGTGTATTCCTAGTCCATTCCATAACCAAAATAACATGCCCCAAAAAATACATCCATCATACCCTAGTTTAATTTCTCCACTTCTGACCACTCAACCATCTACCTAAGCCAATATTCCACCTCAAACCAATGTTCCCTCTAGTTTCCTAGCCCAAGAACTACAACAGATGAAGGATGTGATTGATACCATCTAATTTGAGAAACAAATGAAAATTTTTAATCAATAATGTTCAAATAATGGATATAACTAAGGTTAAAATTTCAAAAACTAATAGACCTACCATGTAGTTGCACATGACTACAATAGGGTTGTATGTCATATTCTAGGATGTCACATTAACACCATATCCATCAATTTGAGACCAAATACCAATCAATCAACACCTTTTCTAAATAATTTAAATCTACCAACTCACATTGATAATCTTTCCTTGACTAAGGACCACATATAGGCATCTCAGTATGTAGGGATTACTAATTGTGAACCTTATACTGATAACTCATTATTGCCTCATGACCATGCACAAGTTCACTAGTAAATGAGACTTATGCTATTTGGTCCCCCACTATCACCATAATTTGTTATAAATCATGATATTGTATTTAATCCTAATTTTTCAATCATAACTCAGAGGTCAAAAATTACCATCCCAAGCCCACAACCATCTACCACTTCACCTATCACCCAACCAGCTATTTTACCTTGGAGCAAGCCATTTAACACTTACCAAGAAAAAAAGTTTGACATTGTGGAACAATTACAAAAGTTGATAGCATGGATCTCCATTTTAGATTTTTTACATATGTCAACAATCCACAAAAACATTTGAATGAGTTCTTTAGCCAATCCACTTTTTCAAGTGACATATCCCCTAACAAATTCCAAGATTTGGTTGGACACCTAGCTCCATCCCAACAAATCACTTTCAACCAAAGCAATATGTCATCCCTTGGCCTAATGCATAATAATCCATTCTACATAAAAGTTTACATAAAGTGGCACAAAGTGAAACATGTCCTTATACACAATGGATGAGGTCTAAACATAGTGTCTCTAAAGCTCATCAAGTTTATTGGGTACATGATGGTAGATCTTTAATGAAAAATGATAACCATCAAATCCTATGATAATAAATAATGATAATCATAAGATATTATCTATTTTCTAGTTATCCTTGGGTCGTTGACCCATGATACACTTTGCCATGTGATAAATATCAATTTTTCATATAATATGATTTTGGGTAGATCTTGGTTCCATGAAATTCATTTAGTCCCATCGATGTTGTACCAATGTATCCAGTTCCCCCATTCAAGGATGGAAATTTCTATACTAAGATATTTTCACCTAGATGACACTAAAAACACCTAAAGGCCAAGTTTAAGATCTATAACTATCATTTTGGCATGAATCTAATGGCCAAGCAGGATAAGGGAAAGGCAATACTCCTTGATTTTCCAAAGGATAATTACATTGATCCTAATACATTTGATTCCCTTTCCCACATGTTACCTCCTAAGATATCCAATCATTATACCATCTTGCATAATGTTCCAAGAGATTATTTTCCCCATGATACCTTTCACATTGCAAACCTTCCACAGAACTCAAAGTCCTTTGAAAGACCTAAATCCAAGCCACTTCATTTAGAATGGCAACAAAATGGCAAAGTTAAAAAGTATAATCTAGGACCTGTAACATTTATACCAACATCTAGCATAAAATATGACCCTTTTGAAGGAGATGAATCATGGTTGTACAATGACAAGAATACTAATTATTATGAGAATACAAAGTATCATATTTCCAATAGGATCATGAAGAATCAAGACTATGAAGGGGGAGGCCTCAAACCAAATAAATAAGGAACACTTGGGCTAATTTCCATGACTAGATATAAAGGACCTATAGACTTAGATTTAAACCACTTAGGGGTGACCCCATGTACCTTAATCATGTTCTATCTCCATTGACTAGTGATGATGATGTCAAAAGTGAAGTAGAGTCTTATCATAGCCTTTTTGATGACCTAACTGAGACCAAACTATTTAAATTTCATTTCATTTTTACCTTTAGACTAGTCATTCATTTCAACCCACTACCATTGTATTATCCTTAACTGATAGACTAGGATCAATAAGAATCCAATGTGCCAATTGATGAGTTTCAAAACTGTGAGGTTTTTTATGACTTTCTATGCCTTAGGGATAATGTTCTATTAGGGGACCATAAATCAAGGTTCTCAATCAAGTTGGATCCTAAAGCCTATTTTAGAGAGTGGGTAAATACCCTTAGCCAAAATCAAATAAATAAAACATTATGGCCCCAAAGTGAAAACTTGTTTGAGGTGCTTTCTGAGCAGGGAAAAATTAAAGAAAAAGGTCAATATAGTGGTGAAAACCTATTTTAGGCACCATTAGATGGGGTTGTTCAACCTTATTAAAATGTTTCAAGATACATGGGGCTTCAACCTCATTGGGAAGATCAACCCCCCCTCATCAAATGACCATAAACATATCCTTACCACCACTGAATATTTCACTAAGTGGGTTGAAGCTATACCCCTCACTTGCGTGACTAGAAATCAAATTTACAAGTTAATTTTTAACCATCTCATTTGCTGCAATGGTATCCCTTTCAATATTATATCTGATAATAGAGTATCATTTAAGAAAAAGGATGTAAAAAATCTATATGCCAAATACAACATCACACAACACTTTTCTATGGTATATTACCCTCAAGGCAATGGCTAGGGTGAAACATCAAATAAAACTATTGTCAACATTCTCAAAAATATTGTCAATAATGTCGGTCATGATTGACACATTCAAATATTTTGTGCCCTTTGGGCATACTATACCAATCACCATACACCCACATGAACCACTCCATATTCACTTATTTATGGTATTGAGGCCATTCTTCCCATTGAGGTCAAGTTTCCTTCTCTATGCATCTCTTTCAAGCATGTCTTAGATGATTATGATTATCGATTATCTCTCCTACAAGAGCTAGATTTACTTGATGAGAAATACATGAATGTGGTAAATAATCTCCAAGCTTATTAAAACTGACTTTGAGGCCACTACAATTGGCACATGAAACATAGAGAATTTAAACTTGGTAATCTTATACTTAAAGAGAAACAAAAGAATACCATGGTTTAAAATAAGCATAAAGGCAAGTTCAAATGCAATTGGGTTGGTCTTTTCATCATTATGTAAAACTATGGAACATGAGCATATAGGCTTGCCACACTAGACAAAAATAAACTTGATGAGCTAATGAACATTATCCACCTCAAGAGGTACTACGCTTGAATGATTTGGTGTATTATCTATAAGGACCATTTTAAGTTGTGCCATATTATCAATATTATTATTTGTATTATACCATGCTACTATCCTATCATCCTACTGACCTATCACATATCCATTCTACCATACCCTTCTCATCAACCAAGTTATTTTTTCCCTTCCTACCTAGCTCTAAGACCTTGGTTCCATTTCATTGGGTCCCTCACCATTTTTAGCAAGAGGATTCAGATAGGTTTCAATATTTGTTTCAATAATTCCAAATAGAGGTCATATTTTGGAGTAGTATGACAAAAGTTATGGCAATTGCATCCTTCATTTATTATTTTGTTCTATACCATGATTTGTTTATGTGGGCCTAATTATAACCACCTATGGTAAAATTAGTGTCTCACTGGTCTTATTAATAATTATAATATCCTATTGGTAGATTAATATCATTGACCTATCTCATTATTTTCTAGTTATAATTACCTATGGGAAAACTAGGGACAATACTTATTTCTCATGCCTTGACATACCAACTAGCCATTTCCTATGTCATACTATGCCTTCATACCAATATGGCCTATTTTATTTAAATTGGTTGCTACACTAGTCAGATTCCTCCACTGTAAGGTAGAACTACTATGACTTGAGGTCCCATCCTAGGACTATGTAGGTAGCACTCAATACTTTTTGAGGTCATCTTAGTCAACCTAAGTCATGCTCTCACAATTTTGTGAGTAACCTAATCCATAATCTCACCATTTTATGAGTAGCCTAATCCATGTTATCTCTATTTTTTGAGTAACCTAAGCCACACTCTCAATATTTTATGAGTAACCTAAGCCACGCTCTCACCATTTTGTGAACAACCTAAGCCATGCTCTCATTGTTTTGAAATCAACCTAAGCCATGCTCTCTCCATTTTTTGAGTAACCTAATCCATGATCATGCCATTTTGAGAGTAACTTAAGCCATGCTCTCACCATTTTGTGAGCTTAGACTATTTCATATCTCATCATTCTCTATTGAGTTGAGATACATCCAAAATTCCAAAAACATTTGTAAAATCATTTAGAAAAACCAAAAACATTTACCACTTCTTTTCCTTAAGAATTTTAGGAACCCTTACTAAGTCACAATTAAATCACTTGTCATTTACTCTACCCATATTATTTAGCCTTTTATCCCACACACTTGTTATTTTTCAAGACCATTCCTATTGTTTTATCTCATCCATCATGTTTGTTTTCATTGGTTATCATTTTCTTCCTATTTCTTGGGAGAACTACATTTGTCCTAAAATTTTTTTTGGATATTATGTCCATGGAACTATGTAAGTAGTGTCCACTTGCCTATTTCATATGGAGATAGCTTGACCACCCCTTCCTTTTCTTTTCTTTTTCTCCCATCTTGTTTGTTTGTTAAGTTGTTTCCTATTTTCTAAGGGCAATGTCCATCACATTTTTTGTACTAACATTAGGGCTAAGTATTATTAATTTCTTTGTTTGTTTGTTTGTTGTTTGTGTGCCTATTTTTTTGCTTTTATAAATGTTTCCTCAATTTAGTCTATATCCATTCATTGGGTGATTCCTTATGCACTTATACTTGAATCCATTCATATTCATATGTTTACATTATCATCATGGTTTTTATCATCAATGCATTATTTTCCCTTGAATATTAGATTACAAGAGTTAGTCCTTATGCATATTTTGGCCCAGTGCTCATGGTGTTCTATCATGATGCCTACCATCAAGTACCACAACAAAAATCAGCTTTAAGAAGTCTACTCAGCAATGGCAGCATCAACATCATTAACAACATCCCAATCATATCCCAAACAAAGTAATTAACCTTGAAATAATTTAAACCTTTTTTAATTTATATGATCATCTCCCTACTAGTAGGTTGTTTTAATTCATCATTACCCTCTATGTTAAGTTATCATCATCATCATCATCATCATCATCCAATCAATCATGTTTTCCATAATCGAGGTCTAATAATTATAACCACTATCCCACTTACATTTCTCAAAGATTCTAACTACCTTTGGGAAAATCATTATGTTATCAGCAATTTACTTTCTTCTACCCAATAGGGGCATGATTTTATTTTGTTTGTCTATCCTGATTAGGACAACTCCATCTTCTCAATGATTATAATCACCTTTAGGCAAATCATTTGTGTTATTATACCATATTGCCACTATTAGGGTATAATGCTTATAATCACCTTTAGACAAACCATTGTATGCCATCCCACTTACATTCTCAATGATTTTGACTACTTTTTCAAAATCATTGTGTTCTTACCCCATCATCTTCATATATTTGGTCCCCTCATTTCACTTCTTTCTTTTGAGGGACTATTTGTTGACCTACTTATGCCAACTGTTCCCTTGAGGGGGCATCATACTGTTCATCCATTTCCATTAAAATCATAGGCATACAAGACCTTTTCATTATTTTAGAATATGTTACTATTTCTATATCTTGTAACACCTTCCCAAATAGGTCCAAACTATAGACACCTAAAATTGGCCACCAATAACCTCCAACTAGGCTTCAGACCAATTTCTATCAAAAAAGAAAATTTACCATAAAAACACTAAAACATGCTAAATGATATGAACCTATCATATATAAGTGTTGATTTTATCCAATGTATCCCTAAATGGGTCAATGAATTTTATGATATATCTAATTTTGATTAGATCATTTCAAGTCAAAATGACATTTTTGCACCTAAGTGCTTTGGATTGCTCTTTTCTACCAAATTTCTTTCATGAGACATGTTCTTTTATTATTTTATGTCAGAAACATACTAAATGGGATAAAGGTTCAAACAAATCCAAAATCACATCATAATTCTAATATAGTCAAATTTTGAGCCAATAATAGGACATTTGACCAATTTGATTAGCTTGTGCACCAATTGCCAAGATTTGCACCAAAATTGATAAATCATGTTTAAGGATAATTAATTTGAATCAAGAGATTAAGTTAATTTTCCATGGATCTTGTTTAATATTTTATTAATGTAAATTGATATTAAATATATACATCATTAGGTGAGGTCATCTATGGGGTGGCATCCATAAGCCATAAATGTCAAAAATATCTTATTAAGCCCTCACATGCCTCTTTAATGCTTCTCCACCCCAAATATTTATGAGGACATTTATTGATTTTATCCTCCAAAATTTAATGGATTCTTATCCACACATCTTCATATCTAGATGGATGGTTCAAGTTCATTCTAATCATTTACAAAAATCTATATATAGAAGGCCTCACACTCATAATTTTAAGCTTGGATAGTGTAAATGTACCATGCACAAATTATTCCAAAGCCTCATACAATTAGTTTTATTATTCCATTTTTTTGAACCAAGCCAAATCCATCACAAGCCATAGGTTCCAAGGAGAGAAGGAGCCAAACAACTCCATTGATGAAGACTCTTTAATACACAAGCTGAGCAAGCCACTCTATGAACCATTTAGATTCTCTAAGGAAGGTGAAGGAAGGTTTATTTCATGCTTTAGTTATTTCCATCATATGTATGTTTGTTACTAAGTTCCCCCTAGTGTCTAGGCCTAGAGATGTCATGCTTATTAGTGTGTTATTTTCATTTTGAACTAACACTTGATCTAACCCCCTCTCTTGATTCAAATTCCTAGTTCATATTATTAACAACATCTGTTAATTATACAATCACTAATGACTAATTTAATACCAATAAAACATCTTCCCCCTATCAAATTAGAGGTGAAAATTATTTGTATCAAAAAACATATCCAAATAACTAGGTTTTTCCTCATAAATGATATAAAATAACTCAAAAACTAAAATTGGATAAAATAAACATCAAAATCCTATCCAAAATAATTTATTATAGCAAAACCATATTTTTAAGTTAGTAGAAAACTCAAGATGTGTGTACACTTGTATCTTATAATATATTTTTAGGTCCACCTAGACCATGCATTTGGCCATGAAATATGCTTCTTGTTCATATGATGATGTCTCATAATCATAAGATGCTCTAATAGAGTAATAAGAATAAGCTCCATTAGAATAAATAAAACAATGTGCTTTTTCTTTATTTTTATGCTTAGATCTCTATTTTATAGAATGGTGTACATGAGAAAAGTGTCTTTTACTTGCATAGTTATAACATTTTACATTTTTATTTTATTTGTAAATATGATTTATGAATACTAATATTAGTGTTTGAGGAAGAGTCACTTGAAATATCACACAACCAAAGATAATTATTATGATTATGTTTGTGTTTGGAGGAATGTAGAAAGTTTTTAAAATAAGCATTTTTTGTAGGCTTACCACTATTATTCCTAGTAAATTAAGGATCATGTTGAATAATAAATTTACATATGTAATCAAATGTTGCATTATTAATTTTATCACTGAGTTTTAAAATTTCCAAGAAAATCATATAATTTATGTTTATCCCATTAAAATTAATAAACATTAACATATCATCATAAAATTTTCCACCTTTTTTACTATATTCATGTTTTATGCTTTCCATCCTAGATATGTATTTAGAAACATCATCATCACTAAGTTTAGTATTTTAAAACTAAATTAGGATATTAATTTTCTTATATGTTGGTTGTTTTTAATATAAGGCTCTGAGTTATTTCCAATATTTCTAAGGTTTATATATAATGGACTATAATCTAATGATGAATTTTAAAGAGAAAGAAGATTTTAATAGTTCAAATGATCGCTTATCTCATTTTTGAAACATGATCCAATTTTTAGCATTAGTAGAAGATGTAGGTTGAATTTCAACAAAGTATTAAAGATAATTGAAAAAAACTATGTTTTCCATGATCATATGTCATTCCTTATAGTTTTTAGGGGTTAGTTTTCTTACTTCTAAGATGTGGTTCACTATTCTAGCCATGTTGACTCAAAGAGAGCATAAACCATAAAGATGTGGTTCACTATTCTAGCCATGTTGACTCAAAGAGATCATAAACCATAAAGATATAAGAATACCATTGGGATTTGGACTTTACCCTCTATTATATCCTTGATACATTAAATATTACTCTGAATAGTTTACTATTCAATAATATAACATGTTGGAGATATAATGACTATCCTTTTGTTTGATCATATGACTTATATGAATTTACACACTCACTTGGCCACTTCATCTACTAATGTATTTAGAACATATTTTCCAACATTGATATATGAATTTGCTAGTTGCATGATAATTATTTATATTATGCTATATGAAAATTAAATTACCAATGAGATTTTAAATCCTAACTTCTCATGAGAAATATTGTTAAAAGTATGCAATAACCATCTATATTATATTTTCCTTGGCAACGAGACTCAAAACATGTCTTTTATCTTCAAGATTTCAAATTCAAGATAAAATTAAATAAAAACAATATTTTATAGTAATAATTATTTATTGGTAATATATTTTGTCACAAATAAGGACATACACTTGGTATGAAATCCCATAAAAAGACTAGAAAATATATTTCACTATTTAACCACTTTTTATAGTGTCCAACTCTCTCTTTTTTAACATCATATTCTCAAATAGAAAACATATTTTAACACTGCTTATAACTTTCCAATTCTATTATTCATTTTCAAAATTTTCATATGTAGAGTTATACATTTATAATAATTTTAGAACCAAATCAACTAGCTTCAACAATAAATAAACCTATTTAAGCTAATTTTCCAAAGCCCCTAACAGTTTTGAATGCCCTTGGGAAACTAAATTTTGCTTTTTTAACCTTTATAGAACTTTTGTAATAGGTGATCATTCATATCTGAATTTTTAGTATCCAAACAATTAAAATAATGCATATGTGGCTATTTTTAGGATCCAACATGATTTTTTCAATAAAATAAAAATAATCATCTTTAGACAATTATAAAAAATTTACAAAACATTGCTTAACCATGGATCTATTTCCATAAACTTTAACACCATTTTTTGGTATTGTATGTAACATAAAATATGCAAAAATGGTGATTTTGCCATGTATGTTTATTAATTATTAAAATTGGGACACATTATGTTTATACAGGCTTTCTTAACACATATTTTATCATGGGAGTAATTAAATTATAACTACCTACTTTTACTTGACCTAGGAAGCATTTAATGAAAAACACTAATTACTTCTTAATACTAGTGAAATTTAAATTACAAGAACGGGGTGTCTTAATAGGAGATGCAAGCCCTATATAATATACTAATAAAACATAGTACTCACTTAGATGACATGAAAAAATAATCCATATATGATCCTCCACTCACTTATTCATGTCTTTTGAATCATGTCCTTATGTTTTGGCTTACTAACTTGTGTGTGGTCATTAACTTGTGTGGTACTAACCTAGGTGTGATAGATTGTGACATAGTATACTTCTTGTCATTATACTTATCATACATATTATTATTATATGATTTATATATGTAAATATATTATTATATACTTGTTTAGTTCCTACATTTTCATTATACTTACCATACATTTATAGGGGCATGCTAATTTTGTTTGTTTATCATTGTTATATCTAGCCCTAGTATAGTTGCATTTACTACATTCGGGCATGTTGGTTATCTATATATTATTATTACATAGAGGTGTTGGAGATTTTTAATTATTTAATGGTAATGTCATGGAGGCTTATAAATTAGTGGATGTACCTTTATAGTCTAAGTGATAGTGACAAAGTGTGCAATGTGCTTGTCCTAGTATGGTTGAAGTATGCTTGGTTGATCTTTAGAGTATGCATGGTTATGGATGATTAGGGATGAATATGATTATTTGAGGATGTGAAATATGCCCCTAATATTTTTATTAATATTTTATTTCTTGTGTGATTGAGTGTATTTCATCTAGTTGATCATTATTTTCATCTAGGCATTTTGGGTCTAGTGGCAAAAAAATTGAGAAGGTAGTTTGTTGATGTCACCATTTCCATGTGTGGATGAGTCAAGGGGAGTTGGTAATATGGCTATGATAAAATTTATTCCTATGTATTATATTTTAAATCTTAGGTCGTGTGACTAAGCATGAATAAATATATGCATGTTCAAAGTCTGGCTCCTAGGTAGTTTGACAGTGCTTTCCGATACTTAACCAAATTTAGAATGTGGCAAGAAGAGATGAGTAAGCATTTTGATGGTGTTATATTTAGAAAATGTGTAGTTGAAAGGACAAAATTATCACATGTATTTGTTTAGTTTTGTTCCTATGTGATTTGTGATAAATTTTAGATCATGCAATTAATTTCATCAAAAGATATGGATGTGCAAAGTTGGCCTTCTAGAAAAGTTCTTAACATAGTTGGCTTTGTGGCAAAAAAATCTAGGTGAGTAGATTAATGGCATTATATCTCACACATGAAAATTTTTTTGGAGATTATTAATACATGGTTGGATTTTCATATGTGATAGTATCATATGGTTCAAATTTTAGATGATGAATCTAAGTGCAACAAAAGTTATTAAGGTCCAAAGTTGGCCTTCTAGGAAAATAAGCAATGGTCCCCGTAGTCATTTTTGCATGATGTTAAAGATTAGGAACTGATAGAGATCAAAAAATTAATGGATTTTAATAAATATATATCTATGGTGTGAATTGAGTCAAAATTTTCAACTTGTTTTTATTTAATTAAATTAAAGATTGATCTCTTTACAAAAAGATCAATGGAGTGTGTTCATTCCAAGATGTTAGGATGCAACAAGATGGTGCTAAGTATTTGATGTTTAACATTGAAAAAAGATAAAGATCAAACTTATTATAATGATAAATGGTGAGTATGTTTTTGTATTTCTTGATATCAATGGTGGGAATTAAATTTAAGAGGTCAAAGTGACAACTATCTAGCATAGCTAAAACAAGGGCAATCTTGAAGAGATCAATGGAGCGTATGAGGTTAAAGTTACCAGATTACAGGAGATGAGGTCAACTATTATAGGTTTAACATTTGGGTATAATCATACTATGAGATAAATATTAAATAATATATATGGTGAATTATAAATCTAAATATGTGAGGACATGATATGTGAGCATAGTGTCTAAGGTTTAATTGTAACCACATGCATTTGAATGTTTGAATTTAATAAAGGAAAAACTAGTGCTCTGTATTTTGGTCATATATTTTGAAAAAGACATATTTTACTCATGATGTAAAAATAAAATATGTATATGACTCCATGTAACATCTTAAAATATATATTTAAAGACTTGAAAGTGTGTATAGTTAAAGATATTGAGGTTTAAAGTTGACTGTGTTTGTGTATGTTTTGCAAGTGACTCGAGAAGGATAATTGAGCTTGTGTTGATACTATTTTTATGTCTCATGATGACTTAGATATGTGTGAGTGTTTTATACTCCATGAGGATGATATATGTGGTCTTTATAGGATTGACCAATTCAAATTCAATATGAATAATTGCTAAGAAGGTGACTATGTGTTAATTCATGGTGACTATGTGTACATATAGGTGTTTGAGCTAATTAGGGGTTAGTAAAAGGGTGATATGATGGTTATTTCCATTTAATGGGGACCCATATATTATTTTTAATGGGTGTATATGTTGGAAAGTGTTCTTATGTTCCTAATTTTCTTAGAGAAGTGTCAAAAAGGTGAATGGGTCACCATAGGACCTAAAAGGTTACTTAGGCTTATTTGAAAGAGAGTTGTGCTTAAGTGTGACCCATGTAAGATGCATTAAGGTTTAAATCATGCCTAGTGTCTAACCAAAATGTTGTTGATCATGAAGGATCTATAAATAGTGAAACCAAATGAGATGCTTTCTATATTTTATAAAGACTTGCATAAGGTGTGTGCATGTGAGATTGGTGGAGCAAAGGAGAGGTAGAGTGCCCAGTAGATGAGTTGGTGAGTAGAGTAGATTGAGGATAGTGTGTATGATGTATGGTTCATGTTTTTTATGTCATAATAGTGATATTTTATTTTAATTATGAGAAAAGATTAAAGAGTGATCCAAAAGGTGGCTTTGGATGCATTAAGTGTGAAGAGTTAAGGAAAGTTGATATACTATGTATCCCCATTAGATTGGCAAGAAATCAGTGTTTATGAGGTGTTATGTTCATATGTGTTATTGTGGTAGCTAAAAATTAAGGGTATTATAGCCTCCTTATAAGGTGAAGCTTGTTAAAATTCTAGTTGTTGTGGTTACTCAGCTAGATAGGTTTTGTAGCACCTTATGGGATTGTAGTCTCACTAAATAAGGGATGGTAATTCCTTGATCAGTTACAACTGGTCTAAATTGGTTATTTTATTATAGGATAATAGTATAATTTTAGGTTTCCATAGGTTTTCTATAACAAAAGGGTTTCCCACATATGTCATGTGTTATATGCTTGATCATGCATTATCTCTTATTCATTGCTATGAATGATGTGTATAATTCATGAACGATTTTGGTATTTGATTAAGTGTTTATAAGTATTGAAATTAAAGTTGGATTATTTGGGCTCACTAATTCATCCCCCCTCTCAGTGATTTTACCTCTAAGAATTGGTATCAAATCAAGTCCTTTGGGAAAATCTTGACAACTTAAAGGTGATCCAAGGTATAGTATGGGTAGTCATCAATGAGGTTTCTCTACTAAGAAAACATCAATGTTCAGTGGATCTAATTATAATTTTTGGAGTGCAAGTATGAGGACATACATTATGTCCCTAGGGTTTAATATATACCAATCTATTGTGGATGGTTATGTTGTTCCTACTACTCCTCCATCTAGTGCTGAAAATAAGAAGTTGTTTGAGAATAACTTTAAGGAAATGAATGCCATCACTTGTGGTCTTATAGAGACTGAGTTCACCAAGGTGATCCATTGTAAATTTTCTAAAGAGATATGGGAAAAATTTTGGATCATTTATGAAGGAGATACAAAGATCAAGATTGCTAATTTGAAGACTCACAAAAGGCAATTTAAAATTCTCAAGATGAAGGAAGAAGATTCTATGGCATCCTTTCTACAGAGAGTTGATGAGATTTTGAACATCATCAAAGGTCTTGAAGATAACCTTAAAGAGGATACTTTAGTTCAAAAGGTACTAAGGTCTTTATCCCTCAATTTTTATCCAAAAGTATCTGCTATATAATAAAGTCATGATCTTACTTAGTTGAAGATGGATGAATTGCATGGCATCCTTACTACCTATGAGATAAGGAAGAATGATGATATACCACCAAAAGCAGAAGTAGTATTCAAAACAAAAATGAAGACAAAGAATAAATTTCAAGGTAATAAACCCAAGGATGATGACATTTTTAATATTGATGAAGATTAACTAATTGATTTTTTTATAGGGAAATTGAATACAAGTGTAAGAAAGTATAATGGTAAACTACCCTTTAAATGTTTCAATTGTGGAGAGATGGGACATTTTTATTGTATGTTCCCTCATAAACATGAGAATAATGATGATGAAGAGCATGGTTAAGGATAGGATGAAAAAAAGAAGACACAATAATAAAGGATTTAAAAAGTATAATAACAAGATAAAGTCCTTCAAGAACAAGAAGAGTCTCTATACAACAAATAAGATTGCAGCTAAATAGATGAGAGTGAAGATAGTGACTCTGAATATGATAATAAATATGATGATATTATTGAAAATTAATATCTATTAATTTCTAAGGAATAAATTTGATCACACCCAAAGGAGTCTACTTGGATTGATTCAGATGATTATGAAGATGAGGTGGACTATGATATTGCATTGACAAATGCTCTTGAGGAACTAAAGATTGAGAAAAAGATCAATAAGAAGATGAAATATAAACTCAAAGACTATGAAGAACAATTAAGTGTGTTTTTATCAAGTTTTTATGCTAATATCACAATTCCAATCCATACAGAGAATTGAGTTGCTCTTAGAAGGTCATTGGTTAAGGGGAATCAACAAGTTCATGAACTTTCTCCAGAGGTTTTTGAAGGATCTATAGTGCAGGATCAAAATGGGTGTTTCCAGGTGGAATAATAAGATTGATGAAATTTCAAGAATATTTTGGTTCTCAAAAAGGTATGTTCACTTCTTTTTGGTGTGCTTCAGGGGTTTTTTTGGTCTAAAGGTATGTTGAAGTCAAACTATATTTTTTTAGTACTCTTAGTTTTATCAGTTTTGGCTTAAGGGCAAGTAGGCCTAAAATGGATTATAGGATGTATGGGTTCCTAAATTATTGTAAGCTCAAATATTGGCCTAGAAGTTTTTAATAGTATTATCTAGGTGTATAAGAAGTTTTAGAGGTGGATGTTTACCATAAGGAGGTTTACTAACTCTTTATTTTGAGATTTTAGGGTTTTGGGCTATGCTAGAAAAGTGGTTTGCCTTATAAGTTGAGATTTGAGGCTTATTAATAGGTTAAATGGACCAAATGGGTTGTAAAATAAATATTCATAGATATTTGAAGGTTTTTTTATTCCATGTTTTTCAAGTTTTTGTGAAATTAGAGGCCTAATTAGCAAGTTGGTTTGTGAAGAAAGTATATTGTAGTCGATGAGCTAGGTGTCACAAATTGGTGTGCTTGAATGGGAATATTTTATTGATCTATATATTATTTTTTAGGTCATGAAGATTTTTCTAATGAAATGTGTGGGGTATGCAAGTTCTAGGTAGGGCTATAACGAGACTAGATAGGCGTAGTGTGAAAAAGATTGTTTTTTGCTCAATTTCTCCAAAATAAAAACATATGTATGTTTCAAGGTGAGTTCTCAATTTTGTTTAGAATAAGTTTCATATTTTGTGAGTGGTATGAGTTTCTATTTATGATCCTTGAGGTGGCTTAAGAGAGAAGGCTAGTAAGCCTAAGTGATGGTTCTCCATGGTGTGAGGAGATCTGAAGATGCCGAGAAGGTGAAATTGATCAAAAATCTTAGGGGGAGTCCCTCTCAAGAAATTTTGGGTAATTTCCATCATATTTTAGTTTTTTTCATGTTCTATCTTCATTGTTTATAGTATTTGGTTGAAGAGAGTGTTGGCATGAAGCAAGAGGAAGTTGTCAAGGCAAAGAAAAGGTATGCTCAAGGTAAGGGGGAGTTTATATCATCTTTATAAGGTGTTCCTCTCATATTGATGGTATTTTAAAGTATTTAGGATCAGTTGGTGACCACTTTGTCATTGTGTCAAAGGGGGAGAATATTCTTATTTTGAGAGTGCTTGAAGAGAGAGAAAGAAGGTGAGTTGTATATTATTTCATGATGGGCATTGACATCAATGACAATGGGGGATATTATTGAAGAGTTGTTAATGGTGTCATGGATGTGTCTAGGTGAGTGTATGAAGTTTCTTGATATTATAAGTGATAATGACAATGTGTCTAATGTGCTTGTCCTATTATGCTTGAAGTATGTCTGGTTGATCTTCAGATTTTGCATGGTCATGGATGATTAGGGATAAATATGATGATTTTATTATGTGCAAGATGTCCCTAATATTTTTTTAATCTTTGAGTGCTTATGTTCATGAGTGGATTTCATCTATTTTATCATTTTTTTAATCTATACATTTTGGGTCTAATGACAAAAAAATTGAGTAGGTAGTTTGTTGATGTCATCATTACCACATGTGGATGAGTCAAGGTGATTTGGTCATAAGGTTTTGATCAAATTTTTGACTAGATATTATGTTATAAATATTATTTTTTGTGACTAAGCATAATAAAATATATGCATGTTCAAATTTGGGCTCCTAGGTAGTTTGACAATGTTTTCCCATACTTAGCCAAATTTACAATGTGGCAAAAAGAGCCAAGTTATCATTTTGATGGTGTTATATTTATCATGTGTAAAGGTAAAAGGAGAAAATGATCATATGGGTTTATTAATTTTTATTCCTAGTTTATTTTCACTAAATTTTATATCATGTGATGAAGCACATCAAAAGATATAGATGTGCAAATTTGGCCTTTGAGACAAGTTCTTGACATAGTTGGCTCTATGATAGAAAAATCTAAGTGAGCAGATTAATGGAATTATAAATCACACATGAAAAGGTTTTAGGAGATAATTAATACATGTTTATATTCTCATATGTTATGAAATCATATGGTCCAAATTAAATATCATGTGTCTAAGCGCAACAAAATTTATTAAGGTCCAAAGTTGGCCTTCTAAACAGATAATCAATGGTCCCCATAATCATTTTTGCATGATGTTAAAGATCAAGACCAGATAGAGATTGAATATTTAATGGGAGATCATAAATATATATATCTATGGTGCATAGTGAGTTAAAATGTTCAAATTTTTATTTGTTTAATGAAGTTAAATATCGATCTCCTCATAAAAGGATTAATGAAGCGTTTTTATTCCAAGATGTCAGGATGCAACAAGATAGTGCCAAGTGTTTAATGTTTAACATTGAACAAAGATAAATATCAAGATTATTCCAAGGATAAATGGTAAGTAGATGTTTTTAATAATTTATATCAATGGTATGCATTAAATTTAAGAGGTCCAAGTGACAATCGTCTAGCATAACTAAAGTGAAGATAATCTCAAAAAGATCGATAGAGTGTATGAGGTCAAAGTTACCAGATTACACATGATGAGGTCAACTATTAGAGGTTGAATGTTTGGTAATTGGTGTACTATGATTTAAATATTGAAGAGTATCAAAGGTTCATGATAAATCTAAAGATGCAAGGATACGAGATGCATGCATAGTGTCCAAAATTTAATTTTGACCATTTGCATTTGAATATTTGAATTTAATAAAGGAAAAAATCGTGCTCTATATTTTGGACATATGTTTTGATACAAGAAGAATATTTTCATGGTGTAAAAATAAAATATGTATAGGACTCCAAGGTTCATCTATAAATATATATTTAATAATTGAAAGTGTGTACAGTCAAATATATTAAGGTTAAAATTTGAATATGTGTTTGTGCATGTTATGCAAGTGACCCAAAAAGGATAATTGAGTTTGTGTTGATACTATTTTGATGTTTCATGATGACTTATCTATTTGGGATTATTTTATACTCTATGAAGACGATTTTTATGGTCTTTGGAGTTTTGACCAATTCATATTCAATATGAAGAATTGATAATAAGGTGACTGTGTGTTCGTTCATGGTGACTATGTGTATAAAGAGGTGTTTGAGCTTATTGGGAGTTAGAATAAGGGTGATATGATGGTTGTTGGAACTTAAGATGGAACTATATATCATGTGTCATGGGTCCATGTGTTAGAAAGTATTTTTGTGTTCCTAGTTTTCTTAGATAAGTGTCAAAGAGGTGAATGGGTCATCATAGGATCTAAAAGGTGACTTAGGCTTATTTGAAAGAGAGTTGTGCTTAATTGTGACCCATGTAAGATGCCTTAATGGTTAAGGCATGCCTAATGTCCAACCAAGATGTTGTTAATCATGAAGGATATATAAATAGTGAAACTAAATGAGATGGTTTTTATATTTAAGAAAGACTTGTATAAGGTGTGTGCATGTGAGAGTTGTGGAGCAAAAGAGAAGTAGAGTGCCTAGTAGATGAGTTGATGACCAGAGCAGATTGAGGATAGTACGTATGACCTACGGGTTATGTTTCTAATTTCATAATAGTGATCTTGCATGTTTAAGATGAGAAAATAGTGAAGAGTGATCCAAAAGGTGGCTTTGGATGCATTGAGTCTGTAGAGTTAAAAAAAGATGATCTAATTTATATCTTCATCAGATTGGTAGGCAATCAATGTTCAAGAGGTGTTGTGTTCATAGGTGTTGTTGTGGAGGCTTAAAATATATGGGGTTGTAACCTCATTTTAATATAAAGTTTTCTAAAAGTATAATTGTTGTTGTTGCTCAACTAGATAGGTGTTGGTGCACCTTGTGGGATTGTAGTCTCACTAAATAAGGGATGGTGGTTCTTTAATTAGTTGCATCTAGTCTAAATTGGTTATTTTTATTATAGGATAGTATTCCAATTATAGGTTCTAGTAGGTTTTCTCCCCCAAGATGGTTTCCCACATATGTCATGTGTTATATGCTTGATGTTGCATTATCTCTCTTGTTCATTGCTATGAACGATGTGTATGCTTCATGAATGCTTGTGGTATCTGATAAAGTTTTTGTAAGGATTGAAATTGAAATTGGATTATTTGGGTTCATTGATTCACCCCCCTCTCTCTCAGTGATTGTACCTCTAATAAGATTGAATCCTACCCTTTTACATTGAGATTTTCATGATTTTATTTATCCCATGTGATATGACACTTGTGGTATATGATGTTCCTATTTACCCAACTATGGATCTTTACATGTGATATGTTCCAATATTTACATGTTTTTTATGCACATTTTACATGGTATCTCCTGTATATTGTCACATCATGTCCCACTCTTAAAAAATGCATTAGTATTAGTAAGAGGAATGAAAATAATGATTAGTAGTTTCTGATTTTTTAGTTATATTTGGACATATATGATGTATAGTTGACAGTTGTACTACTTTATTTCATGGTTAGCTATGATTAGATGAATTTTTCATATGCATTTACATCAATTATATTGTTTTATACTGGAATATTATATGGATGTGATTTTATTTACAAAATTAAATTATAGTTCATAGATGTACCTACATTTTGAGTACTTTATTATTCTATTGTAAGCTCAAACTAACTACCTTTTTGTTGACAAGGATGTTTTCTAGAATGTCCCACATTCAAAGATTCGAATAGAGGGAAAGTATCATATGGGAGGAGGATATAGATATCATTATTGTGGATATAAATATTGTAACCAAACCCACACACACACACTTATGCTTTTGATTACTTAAATTAATTTAATGTTATTGGTGTTTTGAGAATGTGATTAGTGTTAGTTTTTCATTATCTAACTCTATGTTTAATATTACATGCTCATATTTATTATAACTTGGTTATTTTTCTTGGATTCCCTTGATTATCATAATATGTTAATTCCATTAGTATGCTTTGACTATTTGAATTTCCATGAAACTGTTATATGGGCTAAACTTTGTTTGTTGAATTATACTTTTGGTATACTTATTTTATGCTTTATAACCCATAAAGTAAGTATTGGGTTTTTATTAAATCATTTTCTTTATTTGAATCATGTATGGTTTGTAGACTTATATACCCACTTTTGGTGGCCTAAGATGATAAAATAGGGAAAATGGGTACCTAATTAATTATTTTAAATAAGTATTTTTAGAAAAAAATGGATTTAGAATTTTTAAAAGGATTTGAAAACTTTGTTTCCATGTACTTTTTGAATAAAAAATGAGATTAAGTTATTATGGTACTATTTATAAGGATTTAGTGTTTATGTTGTTATGATGTTTGGTGACTTTTCCATTTGGTAAATATAGAGGTTTTGTATGTGTCTACCATGCCAAAAAATAGGGTTATGGACTACAAGTTAAAAATGAGAGAAGCAAATCATGCATTAATGAATTCAATTTCCATTATGGTGAACTTGTAAAATTGTAGAAAAACTACTAGGTCATGAAAAATAGGGAGAATGAGGGGAAATAAAATAAGAAGAAAATAAAATAAGGGGATAGCGATAGAAAATAAAAGTAACATTTGTAGGAAGGAGAAAGGGAAAGGATATTAACACCTACATTTTAAATGGTGGTCATTTCAATAACCATGCAAGTAAATATTTGAATTTTTTAATATAAAATGTATGGGTTTTTGATTTGTGAACTTAGTTTCCACTAGGGAACAAAAAAAATTAATTATTTTTTACTTGGGTTAGTGTATATCCCATTTGAATGTATATGTTGGTTGATCTATTTAAAAAATTTAAAGATCCATATTTATATACAAGGGGATGGAACTCAGTTCCATCCACATGTATATAAAAATGATATTGAGCCTTTTATTTAAAAAAGAGATGATGATATATTGACTATCGAACCACCTTTGTGAAATAATTTCATTGTAAATACATGACCTATGCATGACTTTGGAGGATAATTAAGGGTGTATTCTTGTATATTGTGACTTTATCTTGGTATTTAAGGAATCTTATGTCCTTAATCCATCTTTGATAATTAATAACTTGGGAAAGTTATTAATTGATTTAGAGTTGGATTTAATATTGATAATATGTTTTTATTTAACCTATAAAACTACTACAAAATTGGGTAATTTATCTTGAGTAGATGATTACCATGGTATGTATTGTATAGAATAATTAATTCATATTTTTTGAGGTAATGTTTTGATGCCCTTAATGTGCTCTTTGTGTCACTAGGGAATGGGGGGAAGTAATAAACTCAATTTTAAGTCCTGGAATACTTGAGGCTTGAGTTTTTTATACAACTACTATTGGAAATATCAAAATAGCAGTGATATGGCCACCAATTTTAGTCTACAATTAGACCCTAATGTAGGAAGAAAATGTACATAGTGACACTTTATTTCTTGATAATATTTGTGAAATTACTTTAAACTTTGCCAATTATTACCTAAGCACAAATAAATTGTGAATATTTATAGAATGAACTAAACTAAAGTGGGTCATGGGGAAGATCCAAAGGTAAGCAGGGTAAGGTAGAAAAGAGAATTTGCTTTAGATGGTCAAAGGTTCCAATTCTTCTAACTTATATGACAACAACATGAAAACTCACATTCATTAACCCTAGTTTATTACTCAAATATAAATGAACATAGTTAATACTTTAGAGTAAAGGAAATGAATATATATAAAATTATATGTTGCACAAAACTTACTCATTCACATTAAATTACATAAGAACATTCAACTATAAATAAGATGAAAATAGAGCGTATATACTATCATATTTGTTATCCTAGTGTTAAACTCAAACCAACAGATGCATACATTGATATTGTTATTAGATCATTTAGCAAAAAAGAAAGCATTAATTCTCTAAAATCATGAGAATTAGAAACCACAGAATACATAATAAAGCATACATATAATCTCTTGAATTATTAGCTCTTTTGTATTAATCTTATAACAATTGTTCCTAATTTACAATGAGGGGGAATACCCTTATATAGAGGCCTCAAAATTTCCTATACAAGTTCATGTGGGCCCATTAAAAGATGCCCAAATATAACCAAGTTACTAAAATGCCACATATTATAATGGAATATTCTAAATTAAAATTTATGAAATAAGGCCAAATATTCCTCAAGGTCCTCAAGGAGGTTACTGACCATCTTGATACTGCTACCTTTATTTTTTCACCTCTTCTTTTGTCTAAAATTATATGCACACCAAGTAATCTTGGTCAATTTGGCCAAAATCTAAGATCTTAGGTCAAAATAAGTTAGGCATTTATTGAATAAGCATGTTGTGCTCTACAAGTACAAGCCTTAGTGCTTCTTCAATGGCCTTGGCTCTCTATAGCCTTTGGTTGAAAAAATCCACAATGTTCATTAACTCAATGGTGTTCTTGGTGTTAGCTATGTCTTGCTATAATTTGGCAATAAATACCTTCATTTGAGCCCTAAATTCTTGGTCATCCATGAAGCTACCATCAAGTTTGGTCACCATAGTAACCATAACATCTTTCAACAAGAGGGAAATATTAAATTATATCCTTTCTAAGGATGTATTTGCATCCTTAACCTATTCCATCCACCTTTTTAATATCCTCATATTCATCATTATGGTTTAGGTTGGGATGATGTCCTCAAGTGGAAATACTTTGAGGTCTGGAAACTTGTTGCTCCTTACAACTCTAACTAGATTTGACAACTTGGTATCATAGAGTACAAGGTTTTGGTCAAATTTAATGACCATATTATACTTTAGAGACCCATCTAATTATCTTCTCTTCAGGTCCTTATATAAATTGAAGGTATTGATGATTGCATTGATTACCTAAATAATAGTTTTTTTAAGCATTGTAGGAAATGCATGTTCCCTTGGTCTCTTTATCTCTTGTTTCATGCCTTTCATCAAGGCCAATATGGATTCTACATTGGATTTGACCATGGATATAAGGTCCTCTGCATACTCATCCACTTCACCTAGGTAAGCCTTTCTCTTCTTTATCAAAGTGAAGAGGGACTCTTCACTTTCATGAGCCACAACTGAGCTTTAATGGGTCTACTCAACTTACCTACTCACCATTATTTTCATTTTACCTATAGCAACATCGAATATCATGATAATTTTTTCTATAGAGAGGACCACCTAAAGTCTCTCTTATCTCACTTCTAATATAATATCTCTGACCTAGTTTGGGATAACAATAGGTATTGGCTTCATTGGAGGTGTCTGCAATGGAGGTGTTTGAGTCAAGGTAAAGGTTAAGGCTATATTAGGAATGTGAGGCCAATTTTTTGGGTCTACCTACCCAAGTGTACCAAATAGAGATCTTGTAGGGCCCATATTAAGGATAAATGAAGGCAATTTTGGAGGCACACTCACCTTTGTATTCATAGTAATATTGAATGGGAATATAGACAAAAGTGGATTTGGAAAGATGAACAACTTTGAAATGGGCCTCAATGGCCTTGATAATGTAGATGAATTAATGGAAAATGTTTCACTAGTAGTTGTTGTTTCCTAGGAAGAAGATGCAATATTGGTAGTAGCATGGGAAATGAAGTGGTTGTTGGTAAATCCCAAGGAACTACTAGCTTGGCTCATGTTAGTGTCAACTAAAGGTTGACCAGTAGTAGTTGAAGAGGATGATTACATTAAAGCCAATAGGGTAACAATAGTGGGAGGTGAAAACATAGAAGTAGAATCAAAAGTACATTTACTTGAAATTAGGAAAGAAGGTAATGGGAAGGTACTTACATTAGGAGTTAGTGCTCTAAGGGTGGCTTGAAATGCACTACTAGTAATAGAAGTCACTTGAGAAGCTGATGGAGGGGTTATTTCTCCTTTCATAGTAGTATTGATCTCCTTTTTCCTCTTTTAAACCCTCATAATACTTTTATTAGAAAAATCATGCATCTCTTCCATGAATAGCTCAATACCTTGTAGTTCTTCAAGGTCAACAACAGTAGGGTCAAGTTAACTTTGGATTTTTAGAGTAGCTCCCATATCAGATATAGATATTAATGTGGGCCCTTAGGAGGGGTCAAGATGACTTCTAGATACTCCTTTACAAAAGCTTGGAGTCAGGTCCTAACTACTTGAAGTGGCAAGTTATGTAGGCCTCTTTAGTCTATTCCTAATGAGAGGAATGTTTTCTTCATCTTGTCCTTCCTCATAATTAGAATCAAACATGTTCCCATGGGTTTGTGGTGGTCAAGACATAAAAATATCTTCCTTTTTATTTTCTATATTTAGTCTCATCTCCAGTTAAATGTTCTTCTTTATATCATTCTAGAGTACCATCTCATCAGTCAAAACATCTCTATATATCCAATCATGAACTTCTTCTTGATGATTATACTCCATTGATACATATTTATTGAATTTGAATAGATGCTTGACAATGACATTGTTAGGATCCCATGAAATGAATTCATCTTTAGGTAATAATCCCTATGCCTAGTAGCTATAATAATATCATGCCACTTGGTGATTTTGATCCTCCTCAGTTTGTAAGGAACCTTTTAGGGGGGTGTATTTTTATTATTTTTGAAGACACCATAAAATATATGTAGAATTTGATAAGCCATTTATTATTTCGATATATTCATTAGTACAAACCTCAGTAGGCTAAGAGGGACCACCATCACCCCTATTTTAATGACTATGTAGTTTGGGTATAACCAATAGTTACCCATGTCTCTCAAAGTTTGTCTAACTTCTAGGGGAACCCTATGAATCTTGAATTTAGTGATCAAGTTATAAAACATTGGGAATAATTATTTTGTAATCACTCTTATGTTTCATCTAAAATGATGAATGTGTATTGTAGAGAAGAGCTGAGGGACAACCTCTTGCTACTCAGGAGACCATGAATTTTGACCTAGTTGAGAATTTACCCAAATTACATCTAGAAAATATCTCATCATGAAAAGGGGTACTATTCTTGAAATAATCTTGAATTTCATATACCAAATTAGTGTTGATAATTTCGCCAATAAGGGTAATCCATTGGTCCTCTAGGATGATCTGTAGTAACAAAATAGTCCTTATGTCTACATAGGTAATGTGTGGATTACCAAATATTTTGTTTAGGAGGGTTATGCCAATCCTGACTCTTTTTCTAAATTTTTGGATGGGAAATTTTACTTGGTCATCCATGAGAAAAAATCTCATTGGGTTAGTCACCCATGAAGCTAAGACCTTCTTAGGGGAGTGCACTTTATACCAGTTGTCAATGATGACTTGGTTATACTCAATCTATGGTGAGGGAAGGTCATAGTACTTTTCAAAACTTGGTACTTCTATGAAAGTAGTAGGTATACATTGGGATACTAACTTGATCATCTCCTATTTATAATTTTACCTCCTAAAAATAGCATAAACTAGGTCAGTACATGGCATGACCTTTGGCTTAGTTTTGGCCTTATGAAGACTGACTACATTAATGTCCAGGATATCTGAAACTAGTTGGATTATATGAGGCATGGTATCATACTCATTAATATCCCTAGCTACTTACACACTAAAATATATGATACTATAGTGTAAGTCACTAGATGTAACGGCCTTAGGAATAAACTCAATGTCTTTGAAGATGATGAAAGTACCATAATGGAATAGAAAGTCATCATTCCCAAAGGAACTGCTCTTACTTAGAGTAGAGGGACATACTTATGCCATATTTTTTAATACCCCAATTGGAAATAAATGTCTTTTGTATCCTTCTATGACTTTCAAGCTCTGATAATGGCTGTCAGGAGTGTAATTTGAAAATGGATTGAGCTTTGTCATATTATGAGATGTAGACAATAGAGAAAGCAAATGCATATAGCTTTAAAAATGCAAATAACAATATCCTTGATTGTGTATCCTTTTAAAAGATTATTCTAATTAATGAAATGTTGATGGTGATCTTAGTTCATGTCATATTAATGATAAGCTTGTTAACTTTGCATACATTTGAAACAACTTCAAACTATTGATTTTAGGAATTAATTTCATTAGAATTTGAATTTAGCTTTCATTCATCTTTGATTTGACATTAATTTTAGATTTAAAGATAAATATTTCCACCTTTTAACATGTGGATGCCACCTCATATCTAGCTAGGTACTTATGTGGCCTACATGTGATTAAGCTACTTGGTTGGTTTGAAATCTAGACATGTGGCACCTTTTGACTATATCATAGGCTCTTGGAATGCAAATTTGCATGATAATTCATCTATATCTCACCACATGGCATATTTTAATTTGTTGTGAGATTTTGGGTGGTACTATTCAATTTTGATTGGCCACTCAAATTCCATACATTCCTTTTATGGGCAATCTAAGCTTTTCTTGGCTAGGTGTATCTCTCATGGGCCTTATGGACAACTGTTGGAAACTTATCACCAATCAGATGGCTCAAGTGAATACATGTATCCCTCTTAGAGGTGATCTTATGGATATCAGATGTAAATAGTGTGGGAATGACATATGGCATCATTACATGGGCCCAAAGGGGATACATGTTGTTCTCATAGAATTTTGTTTGTTCTTCTACCAAGTGTCATTATCAAAAGGTGGATTAGATAGTTGTGTATATCAAATGGCTCAAGTGAAATCACACTTTTGCCTTATGATCTCTTACAAGCTTTAGATGGATGTAATATGAAATGAACACTTGGTGACCTTGAACAAAGCCAAGGGGACACATATCACCTCAAAGGGATTCTTGGGTCTAGTTGTTCATGGTTGAGACATGTGACATCATCTCATGAGATTATGCACTCATGCATGATGCATGGGGGCATGTGGTATCTTGGATTAGATGGGATTGTTCATGGGGTCTAAGATACTAACATGTAGCCCTTGTATTTAAATTCTAATGGCTAGCTTCTCTATGGCCCTCTCTATGATTCCATGTAGCTTATAGGCTTGGTAGATTTATTCTAGGTATCTTACATGGGATGAGATGAATATTTAAGGCATTGCAAGGCCAAATGAGGGCAACACTTATCCTTTTAATCCAAAATTTAAAATTTGATGTCCCTCAAGGTGTCATAAGCCACAAATTTAATTTGATGTCCTATGAGGTCCAATGAGAAACTAAGTTAGCTTTCTTGAAGACATCATAGCCGGTCTTAAGCAAAGTTAAACAAGTTCAAAGTAAAACTACACAAGTAAATGTTTTAAAAAAACATAATGATAGTTTAATAAGACCCAATGAAACTTACTACATTCATGTCTATTAGAAATCCAAGTCACACTTCCATAGTGAAAGCCTATCTACACATCACTGAAATGTTAATGGTTATTAATCCATTGCTAAATAAAACTTGAAGAAGACTTGAAATAGTTTGAATATTTGTAAGTATTAATCCTTATTGTAAAATGAATGATTAACCATAATATTATAGAAGTATTGAATCAATTCTCTATGTAGTCAAATGATTTAATATGCTTGACATCTTGAGCAATTTTGAAAATTGAAGAAAGGAGGGTCCCCATTCTTGGAATAGGGGAATGTTGATCATCAACAAATGATGATATCTATGTGGAAACATTATAAAATGTTAGAATATAGATATTCTATTCAAAGATGAATTAAAAATTAGTTATGTCATTGTGATCTTTAGTCAGTATCAAAACTATTTTTCATAACTAATGAAAACTCACAGACTTGAAATAGTGTTTAAACCTTATAGACAACCATTCTATGTGTGTGTTTTTTGATTCCTTAACCGTTTCCACTAGGTTTAGAAATGATAACTTCAAGTTTCAAGAAATCAAACATGAAATGAATTAAGCATTATTTAGATTTAAGATAATTATACTTTGCTTAGTTAAGGATGGCTTGGAAATTACTATGTTTTAACCATGTGTCCATATACCCAGTAGAGATACCTTTGGATCCACTCCGAGCCTTGTTATACTATAATCCAAGCATCCATAGCCCTAGTAGAGATTTCCTAAATCACTATTCATATAATCTAAATGTATTTTATGATTTCACTTCATTGTTGTATCATTCATTTTTTTATACCTACATTCATAAACCAGAATGGTTGGGAACCATAATTAGCTAGGTGTAAGGGTTTGTCAAGACATAATCTGGATGTAATTCACTTTTAGATATTAAGTTCTACCCTAGAAATTTTCTTGGTAAATTTAAGTGACATTATAATGGTCCACACATATTCAAACACTAGTTCAAACAAATTTTCGTTCATATGAACCATATTGTTGTCTTAAAATGACTTAGGATTTTCATGAGAAAACTAACTTGTAATTAACCCCATCCAACTTTTCTAAATTAAAAAACTGCTAGAGGTTTCCAAACTTTGTATAACTAATTCTTAAGACTATCAATCCCTTCTTCTCATTTGTAGAAACAATCTATCATAAATTGAGCCAATGAATTCTCATCTTAAGGACACAATAGAAAATAAATAGCAAGTAGAAATTGAGAAAGAACACACAGGAAAGAAAAGCAAGAAAGTGAGAAAGCACACAATAAGAAAGCAAGGCAAGAAAGTAAAATACTCTAATCCTACCTAATCTAACTCTAAATAAGCTTATTATCCTTCTAGTGTTTGTGATAGAGTAGTAGAGAAATAATGTTTCATGTATTGCCCACTAATTGGCAAGGTTAAGTCATTTCCTTGTAGGTTTTTGATCCTAAATGCATTTTCACCTAGCATTTATACCACTTGATATGGTCCAATCTAGAGAGGATTGAACTTGTCATGTTATCCTTCTTCTCATAGGCCTTGTCCCATAGTAGGACCATGTTTTATATGGAGAATGCATTTACTTTAGCTAGTTTATCAAACCATCTCTTTACATCATCCTAATTCTTGCTAAAATTCTTCAATGCTTCATCTCTGGCATCTTCCATTTAGATGATGTTCAGTATTAGGGACTATACTCTTTCATTATCTTCCATATAATTAGCCATAAACTCATAGGTGGGAAGCTTTAACATGATAGGAAAAATAGGTTATTTCTTGTAGACCAGTAGAAATGGGGATGCCTTGAGTGCCTATTTGTATCTGATTCTATCTACCCATAAAGCATACTTTAGCAAGGACTACCATTCTCTAGATTTTTTCTCTATATATTTCTTCATGGCCTTCATCAAGTTTTTGTTGGTAGATTATACAACTCCATTACCTTGAAGGTTGTAGTTTGAGGTAGACTTGATGACAATTTTATTTTCATATGCACATTTAGTGAATTTAGCTAATACAAACATTGAGCCATTATCACATACTAAGGACAAGGGCATCCCAAACTAAGTGATGATATTTTATTCTAGAAATTTTATGATATTAATCACTCTACTATTCTTTATGATTTTTTATTTAGTCCACCCATTGTAATAATCCATGACAGTGAGTATAAATTTATGTCCTATCAAGAAGTTAGGATTGATCACTCCTACAAAGTTGAGGTCCCATTATGAAAATGGGTTCATTTTAATCACTAGTTTCAAAGGCATGGTTACATTTTTCTCTTGTCAATCAAACACTTGACATTGATGGCACATTCACACGTGAGCATGGTAATCTTTTAATTTGGTTGGCCAATATTGGCTTGTTCTCAATATCTTGTGTGCTTTGGTACACCCTAAAGGGTGACCACTTCCTAGTTTTTCATGTAAATTATTCATTATTTTAGTGGCTTCAGCTCTAGAAACACATCTTAGATAGATCCCTTCATAATTTTTCCTATAGAGGACTCCCCTTTTGATCTTAAAATGAGATGATCTCAACCTGAGCACCCTTTTCTACTCCATTTAAGATGTGGGGGACACACTCCATGAAAAAAATAGTGAACAATATCCTTGTATCAACCATCACTAGACACTTGACCTATTTTAACCTGTAAAATATCAATAAATGGATCAATATTTTTAATGAGCTATAATAGACCTTAGCCTCTAACTAGCTTAGTAGATTTTATTTTTATATTGTATTCTTGGAGTTTTGTCATCCACTTCCCTCTTTGTTCTCTAAGTTCATTTTGTCCCAACATCAACTTGACAATTGGATCAAACATTATGGAATACATCTTCTTTATCAAGATGTAGTGTCTAAACTTCTTAATGGACTTTACCAAAGCATAGGCTTATTTATCTAGAATAGGATAGTTAAGTTTGACATTCTTCAATTTGGTGCTCATGAATGTTATAGGGTTCTTTTTGTCATCCTCTTTCTATGTAAAGATAGTGGCAATAGTGTGATTAGAAGAAAAGGAATATAGATAAAATTCTTTGCTAAAATTAGGGCTTATCAAAATAGGAGCTTAAATAATAACATCTTTAATGTATTGAAATGCCTTCTTCACTTCAGCAATCCATTCTATCTTCAAATATTTATTCAGCATTGTGTTGAGTGGTCTTACAATCTCTACAAAAATAGAGATAAATTTTCATACAAAATTAATCTTACCAAAGAAATATTTCAACTCTTTTTTGTTGTTAGGGATTTATACCTTCGAATTTTTTTTATCCTATTAGGGTCAATAGTCATAACTTCTATAGTGATAACACGTCCTAGAAGTTTACCTTCAGTTATATAGAAGATACTTTTCTTGGGGTTTAAATAAATGCCATTCCTCCTACACTTCTCCAACACTTGTTCCAAATGCATCATGTGATCACCTCTATTTTTAATTAAAAAAACTATCAGATCATCCATGTAAATAATGATGCACTTACCAATTAATACTTAGAATACATGGTTTATTTCTCATTAGAAATTTGCTCATGCATTGGTCAATCTAAAAGGCATTCATTTATATGCAAACATTCCCCACTTGGTGGTGAAGGTAGTTTTCATTTTGTTTCTCTTTATTACTAGGACTTAGTTGTAGACTAAAAAGCTGTCAATGAATGACATCATTCTATACCCAAACATCAAATAAATGACCTCATCTAGAGATGGCAAGGGATAATTGTCTTTATCTAAGGATTTATTAAATTTTATGAAATCAACACAGAGTCTGATTTCTCTATTCTTATTTTGGACTGGCACAAGATTTACAACCCATGTTAAGTGTCATATGGGAAAGATTATCCTTGCATCTATAAATTTCTTCACTTCTTTATAAATTAAAAGTTTTAGTGTTGGATTAAGCAACCTTTATCTTTGCCTAAAGGGTCTATAGGCCTCTTTCAAGGGTATAATGTGAGTAATCACACTAGTATAAAATATCTTAAAATCACCATATGACCAGTTAATGAAATTTATGAACTTGGTTAAAATGGTAGTAATTATTCTAACTCTTAATTAGTGCAAACTAAACCAATGCTGACACTTTTCTCATTCCCAAGATTTCCCAAGTTGACTTGCATATAATCTTTTGTACTCACCTTGGGTTGTTTAACTTCATTTCTTTGGTTATCTAGGTTAAACATCCTTTCTAAGGAGATCATACCCTTGGGTATTTAGTTCTCCTTGAGTTGGATTACTCCATCTTATTTTTCCTTTGAATTTTATATAAAACTTTCATCTTGTTCATCAATGATGTTGGATTAAAATACACTAGAATTACACATGAATTCAATTATATGTTTATCATCATCAAAAAATTGGAAGCAATTGATGTTGTCTGGTACATAAGGGCATGAAATTATTTACATAGTAAACTCTTACAATTTTAAAGGCTCTAGAGGCACAGGTTTTTTTTTGTTGAAGATAGAGCATCTGGAAATTGGTTATACTCCTTAGGTATGGAAATAATATTAAATGATTCAAAATACTTAGTCAAATCTCAAGCTCTAAATTTTCACTTTTTTAAACAATAAAGATTACATTGATATCTACTTCTGACCTGATTAACAACTAATTCTAAATCACCATAGACTAACATTTCTTTTACCTTATGTTTGATTACAAATTGAAGTCCTAAAATAAGAGCTTCATATTCTACTAAATTATTAGTAAAATTAAACTATAATATATAATAAGCTATAAATTATTTTCCTTTAATATTTGTTAGAACAATGCCAATGCCATAACCTTATTTATCTCATGCACACCATCAAAGTGCAATGTCTAAGGGCCTTCACTTTCTTCTTTCAACTTATCATCTACAACAACATTAGTGGTTTCCAAAGTGTAAACACCCAAATTAGAAGATTGGTAATTTATATTTTCATTCTTGGCATTATATTTAGTGATCATGTATTTAATTTTGAGTTCTCAATCAATATTTATTTAATTGGGAATCCCACACCATCGTAGCCACATATGGGAATAATTAGTGGACATATACCCATTCAAGGATTTATTCCAATCATGGCTCAATAACAATCCATAAGACTCAAGTATGTCAATGACTTGAATGTTGATAAATTGTTAGATTCAGGGTTCATGAGAGAGTTGCATATGAATATTTAACAATTTTCCCACCACTTTCACTCTTGATTTGTCTAATTACACCAATACCTTCTCTAATTTGACTAGGTTTAATACTAATTTTTCATAGATTCTTAAAGGTATATTATTAGCTGAAGCATGAGAATCAAGCAATCAATTATGAATATTCTTACCAAAAATCCTTACAGTCAACAATAATGGTGGAACTCCATGCTTACTTTTATACATTACCACATTTTCATGAGTTGGTTTAGATTTACTAAATCCATCCTTGTCATTCAATGATTTCAATATTAAATTATGTTGTTTAATGATTTGAGTGAGTTCATGCAATGTTATGTTTGCCTTTATCTTTTTCATAAATTCCACTATGTTGTATCCACCTTTTGTTGTTGTGTAGCAAACTTCTATTATTGGCTAACTTTCCTTACCTTTAGGGGATGGGGGATTATTATTTATCCTACCATTGTGAGGTGTATATATTTTATTAGGTGGGGTGGAAGTTGTCATAGGTGGGTTCTAACCTTTACTTATCAAATCATAGTTTCTCCTCTAGTATTATTAGAAAGCATGCACCTCCTCAACATTGTCTTCAGGATCATTTTCATCTTGATTGGGAAAATCATAGGCCTCAACTATGAGGACTATTTTTTAGAGATATATAAGCATAATTGGTATTGTTAAAGAATTTATCATTACTTTGATCAATGGGATTCATCTTGAACCCCTCTATTTGGCTTTGAATGGCTTCAAGTGCATGATAGAACTCAAAATAGTATAGTTCTCCATGTCTAGTGGTATTATGCACTCTACACTAGCTAGGCAAGGATAACTCACAAATGTTG
>JARHVA010003617.1:1305000-1427500 GCA_037957365.1 Torreya grandis | reverse complement strand
AGGCACACTCACCTTTGTAGTCACAGTAATATTGAATGTGGATGTAGGTAAAGGTGATTTTGGAAAGGATAACAACTTTGAAATGGGACTTAATGACCTATCTGATGCAGTGGAACTAGTGGTAAATGTTGCATTAGTAGTTGTTTTTGCCCGAGAAGAAGATGCAAATTTGTAGTAGCAAGGGAAATGAAGTGGAGGATGGTAAATGCCTAAAAACTAATAACTTGGCTCATGCTAGTGTCAATTTAAGGTTTAGAGGTGGTAGTTTTAAAATATAATGACATTGGAGCCAATATGCGAACAATATTGGGAGGGGAAAACACATAAGTATAATTAGAATCAGATGTACTTGTAATTAGGAAGGTACTTATATTGAGAACAAGTACTCTAAGGGGGCTTGAAGTGCACTAGTGGTAGAAGTAATCACTTGAGAAGATAATGGAGGTGTTATTGATCCTTTCATAGTATTTTTGGGCACCTTTTTCCTCTTATAGACCCTCCCAATGCTTCTACTAGCCTTTTCATGCATCTCTTCCATGGAGAGCCCAATACCTTATTGTAGTTATTCAAGGTTAATAAAAGTAGGTTCAGGTTGACTTAGATTTTTTAGATTAGCTCCAATAGAATATGAAAAGATTAATGTGGGACCTTAGGATGGATCAGGATGACTACTAGATTCTCTTTTCTTAAATCTTGGAGGTAGGTCCTAACTACTTGAAGTGGTAAGTTACGGAGGTCTCCTTATTCTATTCCTAATGAGAGGAACATTGTCTTCATCTTCCTCATCTTTCCCTTCCTCATAATCAGCATGAAACATGATCCCATGGGTTGGTAGTGTTTGATACCTAACAATATCTTACTTTTCTTTCTCTCTATCTAGTCTCATCTCTAGTTCAATGTTCTTATTTGTAACATTCTAGATCATCACCTCATCATTCAAAAAATCTTTATATATCCCCTCATGAACTTATTTTTATGCTTGTACTCTATTGACACATCTTTATTGAATTTTAATAGATGTTTGGTAATGACATTGTTAGGATCCCATAGTCCAAATTTATCTTTAGGCAATAGGTATGAATCCCTAGGCCTAGAAGCTATAATAATATCATGCCACTTGGTGATCCTGGTCCTCCATAATTTATAATTAACCTTATGGGGGGTTGTCTTCTTCTTATTCTTGAAGACTCCATCAACTCCATGCAGAAGTTGATAAGCCATTTCTTCTTCAACTATCTTCATTGGTATAAACCTTGGCAACCTAAGAGGGACCAGCATTACTCCTTATATTTTGATGACTGTGTAGTCCAGGTATAACGAGTAGCTACCCATGTCTCTCAAAGTTTGCCTAACTTTTAGGGGAACCATTTGCATCTTGAATTCACTGATTGACTTGTAAACCACTATGTAGAATTCTTTTTCAATCAATCTTATGTTGTGTCTAAAATTATCAATGTGCATTGTAGAGAAGAGCTAAGGCATAACCTCTTACCACTCAAGAGACCATGAATTCTAACCTAGTTGAGAAGTTACACAAATACATCTAGTACGTAGATCATCATTAAAAATGGTGCACCATTATTTGAAGTGTCTTGAATTTCATATACCAAATTGTTTATAATAATTTCCCCAAGTGGGGGAATCTGTTGGTCCTTTAGGATGATCTATAGCAATAGAATATTCCTTATGCCTACATAGGTAATGTATGGATTTCCAAATATTATATTTAGGAGGGTTAGGAAAATATTTATTCCTTGTCTAAATTATTAGATGGGAAAGTCTCCATGGTCATCCATGAGAACATCTCCCATTGGGTCAGTCACCCATGATTCCAAGACCTTCTCCAAGGAGTGCACTTCATACCAATTATCGATGATGACCTGGTTCTACTCAATATATGGTGAGGGAAGGTCATAGTAATTCTCAAAACTTGTTATTTATATGAAATCAATATGGAACCCTTGAAATATTAAATTTAGTAGCCCATATTTACAATTTGAACTCCTAAAAATAGCATAAACTAGGTCAGTGCATGACATGACATCTAGTTCAGCTATGGCCTTATAGAGACCAACTACATTAATAGATATAATATCTAAATATAAATAGATTATATGAGGCATGGTCTCATCCTCATGAATATATTTAGCTTCTTCCACATTGAAATATATGCTACTATAGTGCAAGTCACCAAATGCAATGGCCTCAAGAATAAACTCAATGTCCGTGAAGATGATAGAAGTACCATACTAGAATAGAAAATCATCATTCCCAAAAGAATTTATCTTAAATAGAGTAGAGGGACCTACTTATGCCATATTTTTCAATACCCTAGGTATAAATCAATGTCTTTTGTATCCTTTTGTTACTTTTAAGCTCTGATAATGGTGGTTAGGACTATAATTTACAAATGGCTTGAGTTTTGTCATATTGTGAGAGCACAAATAGTAGATAAAGAAAACACATATATATTTGAAATTTAAAATAATAATATCCATGATTATGTAGAATTTTGAAATATAAATCTAATTAATGCAATGTTGATGGTGATTTTGGTTTGTGCCATATTAATTGCAATCTTTTCAACCTTGCATATATTTAAAACCACTTTGAACTATTGCTTTTGGGAATTAATTACACCAAAATTCAAATTTAACTTTAATTCATCTTTGATTTTCCATAAATTTTAGCTTTAAAGCTAAATATTTCCACCTTTTGACATGTGGTTTCCACCTTGAATAAAACTAGGTATATGTGGGGCCTTCATGTGACTAATATGCCTAGTTGACTTAAAATTTGGACACATGGCACCTTTTAACTACCTTATGGGCTCTTGGTATGTATATTTTCATGATGACTCATCTATGTCTAACCACATGGCATATTTTAATTCATTTCAAGATTTTAGGTGGTACTATTCAATTTTGATTGGTTGTGGGAATGCCATGCATCATTCTCATGGGTAATCATAGCTTTTCATAGCTAGGTATCTCTCTTATGGGCTTGTGGGCAACTATCAATAACTTGGCACCAATCAGATGGCTTAGGTGGAGATATGCATCCCTCTTGGAGGTAATCTTATGGATCTTAGATAGAAATAGTGTGGGAATGACATGTGGAATCATCATGTGGGCCTAAAGGGGATGCATCATTCTCTTGGGCTTTTTTTTGTAATTCTACCAAGTGTCATTCTTGGAATGTGCTTTAGATATCTATGTATTATCAAAATTTGATAAAATAAGTTAGATACAACCACATGTCTACCTTATGACCTCTTACAATTTTTGGATGGATTTAATATAGCATGAACATGTGGTGACCTTAGATGAACCAAAGTGGGACATGTATCACTTCAAAGGGCTTATCGGGTCTGGTTGGTCATAGTTGAGACATTTGGTGGCATCTCATGGGATTTTTCATTGATTTATTATGAATGGGGGATACATGGTAGCTTAGATTAGATGGGATCACTTATGAGGGATAAAATCCTAACACGTAGTCCCTAGATTTGAATTTTAATGGTTAGGTTCTCTATGGGCCCTCTAGATGATGCCACATATCCCACGAGCTTAGTATATTTACTCCAAGTGTCTTATGTGTGATGTGATGAATCCTTAAGGCATTGAGAAGCACACCAAGGTGGACACTTGTACTTTTAAGCTAGAGTCTGAACTTTGATGTCTTGTGAGGTGTCATAAGATGTAACTTTAATTTGATGTTCTGCAAGGTCCATCAAGAAACTAAATCAGCTTTCTTGAAGATGTGATATCCTATCTTAAGATAATTTAAACAAGTTCATATCAAAACTACATGAGTAAATAGTTAAAAAAAACATAATTTTATTTCAATAAGACCCAAGGAATCTTGTTGTGTTTATGTCTATTAGAAATCTAGGTCGTACTTCCTTAATGAAAGCTTGTATGTACATCATTAAACTATTAATGGTTAATAATTCATTGCTAAATAGAACTTGAAGAAGACTTGTAATAATTTGAATATTTATAAGTATTAATCCTTATTTCAAAATGAATGATTAACCAAAATATTGTAGAATTATTAAATCAATTATCTATGTAGTAAAATGATTTAATATGCTTTCCATCTTGGGCAATTTTGAAAATTGAAGAAAGGAGGGTCCCCATTCTAGGAATAAGGGAATGTTGATCATCAACCAAATGATTGTGTAATTATGTGTGTTTCAAATATGATCCAAAATGAATGAATTTTGAATACATTTTGATAGAGATTATCCCTTAAAGCATGTGCAAGCTATTATGATATATATAATGGTAATTCAATAATATAAACACACACATAGAGGATTGAACTATAAAGTGTTATGATAAATCCATGTTTAGTAGGATTGTAAATCTTATAATTATATATCACAAGTAGTTGTATTGTATTGTTATATAGTCTCATGAAAAGGTATTCGAGATTTAACGTAGGTTATAAATCAGTTATTATTTTATCAATAATTAATAATCATGTGCATGCACATGTGTGTATAAATATGATCATCTTTAAATGTGAGACATAATTACCTAGGTCCTACCTTTGACACTCTAAAAATCCTAGAGATTTAAAAGATAAGGTATTCATACTCAGTTTTAGGTAATAATAAGATTTTAGGAAATGTTATTTTGGTAATAGTGTGTCCATAAAATTGATGCCTCATTTGATGGTGTTATAGTTGTAAAAATAAATGAGAATTGTGAAATATGAGTGGCTACTATACACCAAAATGTATATATATGTGTTTATATTTTATTTACAAGTATTATTTTGAAAGTAATGAAAAATAAGAAAGAATATACATGTAATTTTGCATGAGTGGGAACTATACTCTTAAAGAGTATTAAATAAGCTATACCTTGCTAGGAATGGGATATAAGTAGGGAAAAATGATAAGTTTTCAAACAAGGGGTTTAAATGCTTGATTTAAACTAGAAGAAAACCTTGGATATGTGTTCATGATCCATTTATTAATTTATTTGATTTAATACTTATACTATATAGTGTTAAAAGTGTAAAGTGTGGAATTCCTTTGAGTTGAGAATAAATTCAATTATTACTTAGATTTTTATAATCTAGGCATATGTCTATGTTTTTATTTGGGAATTCTGAATGCTATTGATTGATAAGAACTAGAAATCTATGTATATGTCAATAGTAGTTATGTTATGGTACAGCAATATTACTTATATTAATTATATGGATGTTTTTATTTTGTATTGAATTAAATAAGTAAAGATCCACCTTGATTTGATGAGTGGTAATATTATACAATTATGTATTTATTATGCCTTGAAATTGTTTTATGATAGTTTACCATTCATGCTTCATTTAATAATAAGTGATAGGTATACAAGGTTGTTTTTATGTACTGTATATACTTATAATCTGGTATCATATGATAGATTTAGATTCATTAGTAGAGAGCATATTTGTGTTAAATTGACTCATATCCATGATAGAACTTAATTAAATAATGTAAACTTTGGTTAATGTAATGTTATAGTTGATATATTGTAATTCCATTATACTTTCTATCTTACATGTGTATGCATGATGTCATACTAGATAGAGGATTGTTTTACATGGTCTATGTGAATGTTACATATATTAGTGATTGTAAAACACATAATTTCTTATTGAATTATTTATATCCACACTAATTTTATATATCCCTTCATGAAGGTAAGAGCCCTTCCTAATGGGGAGGTGTGCAGGAGACTGACAGTCTATGGCTGGAAAAAAATCACTTCGATGATGCTCTCCATATCTTCAGTTGATCAACCATCTTGGAATATTGCTCATGGATTGTATTGATTATTGAGATTTATTATGAGGCTCAAATATACTATTTTACATCTTATCATGTATATTTTTATATTTAGTGATGAAATGTAATAATTCATACATTTTAATTTATGATTATTTAGTACAATAGTGGTTGTGTAAATTATAAATAATTCAAAATGTTGTAAATAATGGAGGATATAAATTTATGTATAGTTGTCAATTTGGATTATTTTAGTGTACTTTTGTACCTTGTAATCAATGGAAAATGCAACATATCTATAAATCAATCCTTGTTTAGAGAAGATAAATCTTACTTACACATCTGATTATTGATACATTAGATATTTAGGGTCATCACCAAGATGGATCTATTAGACCTATCCAAGAGATCTCTTACCACAATAATATCACAAAGGAGAGTTTCAAAGCCTCTAGTCAAGCAAAACTATGAAATACCCCTAACTAGGTCCTACATTTTCATATTCACTAAACTAATAATAATTAAAGTAAAGTCTAATCAAAGCTTGTGGCATAAAGTGGGGGTAATAAACATGAAAATTAAATATGCATAGAATAAATATACTCATGTTAATGTTTATGGAATCTTAATGTATGGGAGAGATTAAAAATGCATATCTATCTAATCTTACAAAGAAGGAACAAAGTTAGGAATACTTACCTTTAACGATGAACCTGCTAATCCTCAATCGCTCCTTTGGCCAAGGTGCTTCAAAAGATATTGTTGTGGTATGTAAGGATGAAAAATATAAATCATATATAGGGCATACAACCTACCAATGCATCCAAAAGACATATCCACAAGACAGGATTTATATCTCTAAATAAAGTATGAAACCCTAAGTTATGCTTATCAAGTAGAATGGTAGATAAGAAGATATATATATATATATATACATATATATATATATATATATATATATATATTCTTCTTCTCTTATTCTATAAATGACTAAATGGATGTGTTTAAATAGGAATATATAACCATAATCCTTTCCAAAAGTTTAGGCTAACAAGGTTGACCCAGTCACCTTAGTATTGTTATTAACAAAAACATTTAGGTCATAGACTAGGTTGGATAGGGGCCTACCTACAACCTATAAGTTTTATCAATTATAGTACAAGGTGGATGGGAGTGACAATATATCATAAACCATTAAAAAAAAATAGGTTAGGGAAGGGAAAATGAATGTGGTAAATGACTAAAGGAGGGTGGAAAATAGGAGACAAAGATTAGGGGAATGTTTTTAGGATATGGGTGTGTAGATAACAAATGGTAATAATGGAAAACAATCCTACAAAACATCAATGGTTTGCCCACCCCTTTCTCGGTGTACCCCTTAGGGCATGCACTCAAAGAGATTGAGACCTAGTGAGAGACCAAAGAGTCAAGATGGTGAGGAGATGATAGCTGAGATGGGGAGGATGTATAACAACCATAACTAGTGAAGTATAGGTAAGAAACTAAAAAATTTGAATTTTTTAATATTTTGATTTGAAATTGAGTGAATTATATAAAATTTAATGGTAGGAAAAAGCTAGGCCCCTAAATGAACCCTTGGAAATATTTAGGGAAAGTAGGGGTAAAATAGGGCATTGGGTAAAAAGGAGTTAGAGAAATAAATGCTCAAGGCATTTATAGTAATTGGTCAAAAATTCATCATTATGGACAAACATAGTTGACCAAGTCAACTTAGTCTACAAAGGGAAAGAGATCCAATAGGCTGACTATATAGTAGTAGGCTGATTTAGTTAGCTTGACTAAGGGGCTGACTATGTAGTAGTGAGCTGACTTAGTTATTTCTGAAGTGGTTGATATAGTACTATAATGTAGAAATGAGGCTAACTTAGTACTATAAACCAAAGGTATCTAATGTTATAATGATGAGGTTGATCTAGTATAAATTTGATAAGGTGATTTAGTATCCTTGACAAATTATAGGGCTGATTTAGTATTTAATAGGTCAATTCGATAAAAAATGAGCAAATTAAATCAAACCTACTAAACTTTATGAAAAATTTAATAATGTAATTTAATTATAAATGTCATGGAAATATAATACATCTTTTGTTGTTTGATATTTTGAAGAGACATCAGAGATATTTGTGATTAATCGATGTGTCATGGTTATCATATTTTCTAAAGTGTTTGACAGATATAAATAGAGTGAGACTAGTTATACTAGGTCTAGGAGGTATCATGGAGATGAGGCACATACCACTGAGTGTTAATCTCATTTTCAAGTTCTTTAGAGCATCAAAATGGTTGACCAACATGTTTTTATGGGTGGTGGATGGGGATACCATATAGGTGTGTATCACATTGGAGGATGTCCATGCCTTACTTAGACTATTAATAGGAGGGGCACCAGTGATCATAAGGACACTAGATAATTTAGAGAGACACACTATCTAAGTGGGAAACATGCTTAAATAAGATATAACTAGGGCTAAGGGTTATGTTATTTTATATGTATATTTCACAAATTATATACATCCATAAGGTGGTGATCAGGCTTGTGACAACATGAGTGTTGTGTCATAAGTTGTATGCTAAGGTAACATTATATTTGATAGCCTTGTGCTAGTCCATTTTGGATCAAGGGGTGTTATATTATTTTGGGTTTATCATCTAGGTCTAGCTCATGCATGATATGTATGGGATGTTATCTAAAGGTAGAAGACCATGGAATTAGTGTGTTTGCTTAGTTTTTGGATATCTGAGAGGTTCCTTATATATCATCCAATTGGGTTGCCCCATGTGGTTGATGATAGATTACCTCAAGTGATGAGATGGAGGTAGGACCAAGTAGCACAAGTTATACCCCACATTCCAAAATTGTATATGATCACACAAAAAGAGATTGTGTGGCATATATACACACATATTGCTATTGTTTGGCCTAGTTGGGCTATTGTGGTGCTAAGGATAGATCGATTATGGATCATAGGCTACTATACTTGGTGGGTAGAGTCACAACTAGTGGCATGATTTTTAGGGAAATTTATACTCCCTCACTTAGTGGTTCCTCTAGTAGTGCCTAATTTTTGGGTATGACATGCTAGAGAGCTAAATGGAAGATGAGGAAGAGGAACACTAATTGAGATATCAGTGATCAGGCTATGATGTGTGAGACCATAGATTGATTGAGCATGACAATTAGAAACTAGAAGAAGAGAGGGCATAGATGTTGATGCAAGGGTGAATAAGGTACCATAATAGGCAATAATTAAGAGGAGAAATGATCACCTTAGACACACCATAGATGGAGGTACCATTGGCAATATTGAGTATAGACAACGGTGGTCACACAAGATGATCTGATAGTTAGCCTAGGATAAATTTGGTTGATAGAGGCACCTCTAGGAAGAGGCTCATAAAATGCATGAGTGTTTGGCTCCTAGCTTCACATTAATAGGTAGGTGACCCATAGAAGAGGTGCTCAAGGGATGATCTAATGGATAGACTGTGCTTGGTAGATGAGAAAATTAGGAGATTGTGGTTGGTGACACTAGATTGGTAAAAAATATTATAATTTTAATTTTTTGAAATGAACACTAGTTGTATGTGATTGGTAGATAGATAGATATATTTTTAGATGTATATGTGATATAATATTCATTTAGTTTTGGTTTTGTAGATCCTACATGAAAAGAGATCAGATGGGGATCCTTAGTCATGGAAACACACCATGACATTTTGGATGTGGTGTTAGCACCATACAACCCCACCACACTGTATGATCCTATGGTATTATTTTCCCTAGCTTAGGCATGCTATTTTATGTATATACATAATATTTTCACACTTTTATTGATTATTAATGATTTACATCTTGAAAGAACTTGTCAAGACTCAATCTCTCTAAGTGCATACCCTAAGGGGTGCACCAAGAAAGGGGTGGGCAGACTTTTGGTGCTTCACAGGATTGTTGTCCCTTTTTACCACATTATTACCAATCCAACTAGTTCCCAAAACCTTTCCCTAAGCTATTTCTCCTCCCTTGCATAGTCGTCTAGTCTTTTTCATCTTTTTATCCTTCATTTCCTTTCTTGGCACCCTTTTGACCTATTCAACATACTAGGTAGACCTAGTTGACCTAGTATAGTTTGTGGACCTTTTCTCTCTTTTTGTTTGTTAGCCTCCCAGCTGACCTAGCATAGAACTAACGAGTTATCCCAAAAACATGCTAGGTCAACTGGGTTGACCTAGCATAGCTAACATTCTCAAAACAATTTAGGGTAAGATACTCCTATAAATACAAGTTCATTTTGGTCATTATTAATATATCAAATCAATATTTATTTACTCACTCATGCTTCTTCACAATATGCTCTTCTACCATTCTACTTGAAGAGAATTAACTTAGGTTTCTTATTTTGGATAATATAGTATTATGGATAGGTCTTGGATGATTTGGATTAAAAAATTGATCCTTACAAACCACAACAAACTCTTGCAAAGCCCCTTTGGCTAAGGGAGATATTGAGTCTTCATAGGTTCACATTCAGGTAAGTATATTCTAATTTTATTCTCCTCTCTTTTAGTGGATAGAAGTAGCATAAGTGTTGGCTTGAATAATATATCTTCTCATATTTTATGTATTAGGTTTTTACTCATACTTACTTTATTTTAATTTCCTTATACATTTTTTGATTGCTTTGCTTTGCTAACCCCTCACTTTGTGCCACAAGCTTTGGTGTGTACTAGATTAGATGTACTTTTATTATTATTAGATTAGTGAAATATTAAATCATAGGACTCTTTTAGGGTTGTTACATGATTATGTTAGACTATAGGATTTGGAACCCTATATCATAGGTGTTTTATGACAATTTATCCCCTAATTAGTTTTAGCATATCCTCACATTGGTCATGCTCCTACTTAACAATTGTATGCTCCCCTAATAGGAAGTGTAGGTGTGCTCTATCCCATCTAATCTATGATTGATTTATGGACATGATGCATTTTTTATTGCATACATTCTAGTGAACCTGATGTGAAACAAACCCTTACAGGATTTCTCTAACTTATTTCATTTTTATTCATCATTAATTTTTATCACATCTTTACTATGTTGGATCATGTCTATTGACCCAGTTTATTTATCTCTATGCACAGGTTTGTATGAATAGGTAATTAAATCAACTAGCTCAACCCAATATATATTTTATAACTTGTATAAATATATTTAGATAACTAGATCGACTAGTTCAACCCAATGCAAGTTTTTTCTAGTTTCTAGACTTTTAGTCTAGCCTACTAGGTCAACCAAGTTGACCTAGTGAATTTTAGCAAATTTTCAACAAGTTCTTATATTGCTTGATCACCTAGCTCAACCCAATTTTTATTTTTTTGATATTTTTATCCTAGGTTATTGATCATAAATATTCTATTTTTCATCTCTAAACCATTTATGTCAGTTTTTATTTCTCTATATCTTTCTATTCTATACTTTTATTTCACAATTTGAAGTCTTTAAAACTACCCCTACATAGTCAACTAGATCAACCAGGTCAACCTAGTTATGTTTTCTTTCATAAATTTCTATCAACTTTATCATCTTCCTTATGTCATCATGAATCCAATGCATTTTATGGTTTGTAAAATGGATGAGTAGAAGTAAAGATATAGGCAAAACAATGAACTTGTCTATTGTACTAGGTCAACATGGTTGACCTAATGGTTTTTTTGGATTTTGTGCATTGTACTAGATTGACTTGGTCAACCCTGTATAGTCCAAAGGCCCTATCCTTTATGATAGGTTAACTAGATTAACCCTGTATTGTTTTATGCCTTCCTTATTTTCCAATTTAGCTTTTTGCCTTCCTTATATGTCCAACTTAGTTCTTTGTATACTTGACTTAGTTCTTTGTCTCTGTCTATTTTTCTTCTTGATTAGCATTATTTTTATTTCCTCAAGCATCATATCCCTGATTAGAATCTTCTTGGATAACTTGAATCTATTTAGATATTATATGGGGTTCTCTTTTCTTCTTATCTTTTCCTATCTTTTCTTCCTCTTTTTAGATATTTGGGCATCTTACGATGCCCATCCACACATTACTCTAGCCTTTGGGGCATCTTGAAATGCCCACCTACATGTCATTTCATATTTTAGGGCATCTTGTGATGCCCATTCCCATATCCACTTACCCTTGTAGGCATCTTATGATTCCCACTCATATTCTCCATTACATGCTACCAAACTAATTTAACTTCAAGAAACCTTTTGAGACATATAAGCTTGTCTCTCACATGTTCATCACTGATATAGTCATTAATGTAGGATACTTTGTTTCTTGTCATGTTTTCTATCTATATCTATCTAACAATTTTTTTAGGTTACTTAAGCATGGATCTCTCCCTCTACATCAACTTCCTTCCTTTCACAAACCTTTAGTCCTCCCTTTTAGTCTTTTAGTTTCTTGATGTAACATAGTCTTCCTTATCTTCTTGCATTTTCTCTTGATTTTTTCACCCCTTGGGTTTTCTTTTGTGATTTTATTTGTAAGACCATGGATAGGACCCAACATCCCTCATAAAAAAACTATATTTTAATTATTTCCTTCCTCATTTTTCTACTTGATAATGTTGTTTTGGCATCCTTTGGGTTTTTCTTTGTGAGGTGCTTTGTACAAAGGCTCCCTCACTTTTTCTTTTCTCTTGATTATTATCACATGTGTCTCTCTTTTATGAGTTGATTTTTAAGACTATGGATAGGACCCAACCCTCCTTACAAAATTAACATTCGTTTCATGTTTTTGATCCTTGTTCTCAACTTTAGCTTTTGATTCTTTTTCTAAGATGAAATATGCACAATAATATATATTAGCATGTTTTCCTCCATTTCCCTTTTTTTAATGATAAGGAATCACACTTTACTATCATTGTATCCTATTTTTCCCCATTGTTACAATTTTTTAATTTGAAGTAATTCAAATTATTCCATGTGTCATTCCTCTTCATTTCCCCTTTCTCTCATCTCCTCATTAGATAAAAAAAGGTTGAAGTCGAGATAGAACTTTTATTTAACCTTTATTTATGAGACTCTTATACCACATGCTATTTGAAGTTTCTATCTCTTAGCCACCTTGTCCCAAGTTTTCAAATAAAAGTAATAATTAGCACCCATGTTTAGTTTTCTAAATCTGTATGGAAGAGGAATAGAAAAATCCATCAAAATAAAGTTAAAATCCAAATCATTTAAACAAAAGAAAATGATATCTAAAAGGTAACATAAAAATCTCAAAAGTCAAATTCACACTAAAAGACATGATTAAAAGTGAATCTCTTATTTCCAATCAAATCTCAAACTCCACAATTGGCCTTACATAGAGATAAAGTCCTTTGGGGTGTGATAGGCTAGTATATTGCAATAGAGGAATTCAAAAAACTCTATGGTGCTACTTAATTTCTCATGCAAGTACCCAATCTTCACCGTAGATCAACAACTTAGTAAGGGTCATAAAGAGCAAGGAACATGTCATGGGGAGGTAGGTCCATTTTATTTTTCATGAATATAACCTTCATGGGATGATATATATACTCAATTTTTTGACCCAAGACTTATGTTTCTAAGAAAAGTTATTCATAGTTCTTAAAGTTGAAAGTCCTCTTTTTTTGACAAACCTAATTTGAGTGTCTTGAATTCAATAAAGAATTTCCTCTACCTTATTTTTTCCTTCATTCTCCCCTCCACCCATTTCATTTTCTCCCCTTGATAGACAAATTGTGATTCCAAATCTTTTTTCCCTTCTTTAATTCCTTCTTCATTTCTTAAAGATATGCTAACACTACTTTGTTTCAATTTTATCTATCCTTAGAGTAAAACAACATGTTTGAGTAACTTTGGATCATTTTATATTTATTATAATTACTTTACTTTCCTTTCACCATTTATCATGATTTTGATGTCTTATTGTTACAGACACCTAAGTTCGTACCCTTTTTCCATTATTGTGTGAGATGTGGTTTGTTACTACTCATTCGATAATGTTGTTTTCTCTTTTTTCGTATCCTTTTTCCATTGATTATTGAGATATAGATTATTACTGCTCACTCATCAATGTTATTATAACATTTTTGTATTTTTAGTTAGTATTTTTACCATTTGTTTTATTTTATTTTTCCATCCTTTTTGACATGTATCCTTGGTTTGACTTGGTGAGTTTGCCTTTATTACTTTAAGATAGCTTGTTTGAATTTTTTGATCTTTATTAGCCTTGGATTTTTGATTACTCAATTTACTCTTGTTTTCTTTGACTTGGTCATTTGGTATAACATAGCACCTATCACCCCAACTTCCCAAATTTCTCAAGTATGTCACATCCTCATACCACTATCTATCTTGGTTTTTATTGAATTTATTTATTTTTGCTCTTTAGTTTTGTATTCTTGGGTTTGTCAAAAGTAGTGTATGCACCCTACACAATAAAAACTAACAATATAGTAGACAACCATCCCATGAAAAAGGTAATTCAAGGTAAGAATTACATTTACTTTTTAGTTATTTACCTTTTTTAGACTAGTTTCCCTTTCAGTCATTTACTTTAAATTATTTTATGCATTTTTAATAATATAACCTTATTTTTAGCATCAACATTGTGTATGTCCTTATGTTTTTTCTCGAAGCACCATCCCATATTACACCTTAGTGACACATGATGATCTTCAAGTGGGGCATATGTATATACATAATATTTTCACACTTTTATCAATTATTGATGCTTTACATCTTGTAGGAACCTGTCAAGACTCAATATCTCTAAGTACATGCCCTAATGGGTACACCAAGAAAGGGGTGGGCATAACTTTGGTTCTTTATAGGATTTTTGTCCTTTTTTTACACATTATTACCAATCCAACTAGTTCCCAAAACCTTTCCCTAAGTTTTTTCTCCTCCCTTACACAATCTTTTAGTCTTTTTCCTCTTTCTATCCTTCATTTCCTTTCTTGGTACCTTTTTGACATATTCAGTATACTAGGTTGACTTGGTTGACTTGGTACAATTTTTGGACCTTTTCTCTCTTTTTATTTGGTAGCCTCCCGACTAACCTAGCATAGACCTAGTAAGTTAGCCCAAAAACATGTTAGGTTAACTAGGTCAACCTAGCATAGCCAACATTCCTAAATAATATTAGGGTAAGATATTCCTATAAATATAAGGTCATTTCAATAATTATTAATATATGAAATCAAAATATATTTATTTTATTGTGCTTCTCCACAATATGCTCTTCCACCATTCTAATTGAGGAGACTTATCTTAGGTTTCTTATTTTGGAGAATATAATATTGTGGATAGGTCTTGGATGCTTTCACATAACAAAGTGATCCTTATGAACCACAACAACCTCTTGTGAATTCCCTTTGGCAAAGGAAGATATTGACTCTATATGGGTTCACATTCAAGTAAGTATATTCTAACTTTGTTCTTCTCTTTTTTAGTAGATTGAAGTAGCATAAGTGGTGGCTCAAATAATATTTCTTTTCATATTATATGTATTAGGGCGTTACTCATACTTAATTTATTTAAAGTTCCCTATACATGTTTTGATTGATTTGATTTGTTAACCCCTCACTTTATGCCACAAGCTTTGGTGTGCACTAGATTAGATTTACTTTTCTTGTTATTGGATTAGTGAAATATGAAATCATATGAATATTTTAGGGTTGTTATGTGATTTTGTTATACTATAGGCTTTATAACCCTATCTCACATGGTGTGTTGTGATAAGTGATCCACTAATTGGGTCTAGAAAATCCTCACATTGGTCATGGTCCTACTTTATAATTGTATGCTCCACCAATCACAAGTGTAGGTGTGCTCCATCCCATCTGATCTAGGATTGATTTATGGACATGATGCATTTATGATTGCATATAGTTTAGACTAGAGGGGCATTCCATAAGGTAAATACAAAAATGTAGGGATATATTGTAGCCATTGAAAGGGGTGGGAATAGGAGAGCCACATGCTTAGTAGGCCATAGCTTAGGATAGAGCTATACATATAGATACCATGATCTAGTTTTAATAGGTATAGGGATAGGTGGCCAACCTATAGGGATAGGTAGTAGGATTGAGATCCTAAAATGACTCATTATAGTGTACTGTGTAGAGGGGACACTCTAATGCATCTATGGGTAGCATGTCTAGGCCATGGGATAGCCATGATGGAGCCTAGTTGTAGAGCTAGAGCTATGTATTTTTGTATTTTGTATTGTTACATTGTATAAAACACATGATATATATATATATATATATATATATATATATATATATATATATATATATATATATATATATATATATATATATATATTTTGATAGTTGGATTTGATCTTATGAGTTGTGTTTGGTTGTGGTTGTTGATGAATGGATATATTTCTTTCTAGCACATGTTTTTTTTTTTTGTATATTCTATGGTAAATATATGTGGAGTGTTTTCTTTTCTAGCATTATGTGATACACATGCATGTTTTAAAAAAATAGGTAAAAAGGATTTTTAAAAGTATAATTAATCACAAAAAAATTTACTATACATTATATCATAATGGGAAATGTGTAATAACAAAGGATGACTAAGTATAATAAACCAAAAAGTGGTAAAATAAAAAAATGTTTTTAAACCATGAAAAATATTGGCACCAAATTAAAACAAGTAAAATCACACTATATCACATTGGGAAGTATGAAAATAATGTAATAAAATGAAAATCATAGGAAATTTAAATGGTATAAAAACAAAACATTTAAGTCAATAAATCATACTAACTCACATTGGGAAGTATAAAAGAGAAAAAAAATTAAAATAATAACTTAAATTGATCACACTAATTCAAGCTGGGAAGTATGAAAAACTTAAGAAAAATAGTTGTATTCTTACATGCAATCAAAAACAGAAGATAAAAGTTAAATATAAATGAATTAATCATAAAACATACTATATAAATATGAGAAGCATGTCAATGATGTGTAACTCATAATTAATCATGACTTATCTCAAATTTGACTCATGTAATTTCATTGTGACTTGGGTATTTGGAAAATTTTGTGAGGAAGGCCAAGTCTTATCAATGGTCTTACACTGAAAATCATAAAGGGAACACCAATGAGGTGGATACAATGGGAAAAAAATATGTTAAAGGGTATGTTTGAAGTGGCTGTGTAAATTTGTTAATTTGTGAGGAAGGCCTAGTCGTATCCAAGGTCTTACACTACAACTCATAAATGAAATCCTTAAGAGGAGTGATTAGTGAACAAAAAAATAGTTATCAAGGAGAAATATTAAGATTTTAGGAAATGAAATAAGGAATGCAAAAATCATAACATAGGTGTCTATGAGAAGACCTTAGGAAATAGGAAGCACATTAAGGATATTGAAAGACACTAAGTGAGTAGTGACCATCAATATATAAAGGAGACCCATTCACAAGAGGCACAAAGTTGTATAGGTAGATAAGTGAGTTATTAATATCAACTCATGATATTTTTTTTAAAAATAAAATCAAAATGGACCTACCTTCCCACAACATGTTCCCCATTTCTTAGGACTTCTTATAGAGCCATCAGTCTACCGTGAAGATTGGGTACTTACATGAGAAAGTAGGTAGCACTACAATATTGTTTATTCTACTTTTCCAATCTATTGGCCTACTACACCCCAATGGACCTCAACTCTATCATCAGGTCAAATGTGGAGTTTGAGCTTTGATTATAAAAATGATATGTGCTTAGAATCACATATTTTAGTGTGATTTGACTTTTTTTTTAAATTAATGTTGCCTTTTATGTCATTTTCTTTTGTTAAAATGATTTTACTTTTGAATTTTTATGGATTTAAATATTCCTCCTTCATATGGACATGGAATGACTAATCATGATGGATAAAGTGATACACAAAAATGAGATTCAGTATTTGGTTAAAGAAAGCTAAGTATCTAAATATACGACTGACTAAAACACTTTGTCTTACTTATGAACTAACATGTTATCTCAATTTTCAACCATTTGTATGCTTAGTTTGTGAAAGGAAATAAGGGGAATAAAGGGAGATCTAATATGGACTGATAAAATGATATTATAATGAGATGACTTGTGTTTTAATTGATCACATAGTAAATAAAGAATGACTAAGGGGGGAAAGGTTTGTATAACCAAGTCACAATAATGATTATCCGTACTATAGAGATAAGGTAGCAAACAATCATAAGAAATGAAATAAATGAAAATATAGAAAAAAAAACATGTAATCAAGAAAAATAATCCATAATATAACATAAGGAAGGAAATGACATCATAGACAATATGTAGTGTGAGACATAAATAACCATGTAAGATAAATAAGAATTTGACACAATGTCAGATGATATAAGATAGATAAATGTAAATTTATAGCATGTTTCTAATCCAAAATGAAGAAATAAATTAGATAATACCATGTTATATTTATAAATACTGGTAGATTTGTCCACATAAATTATATATAACATTTGATAAGTCTCTGTGAAGCTATAATCCAATTATAGCGAGGGTCTCATTGATCTTCAGATAAAGTTGATAAAATACTTCACCTCAAATATCCTAAATATAAAATCTAGGTATACCTAAAGGATAATGCTAATAAGGACTATCATGCATGGGATGCTCAAGAGAAGGAATAGGAGTGGACTCTATAAGAGATGAAGGGATCATCAGTGGAGAATGGTCTATAAGTGAAGGAGTCACCAGTGGAGAAGGGACCATAGGTGAGGGAGGATCCATGGGTGGAGAAGGGTCTATAGGGGAAGAAGGGAGAGACTTCTTGTGAGAGTGACCTATGGGAGGAAGGGTAGTAGATGCAAGAATGGTTATGAGGTGATCCTTGAGATGATGTAAAAGGATATGATAATGATCAGTGTGATGGGTACCTCTCCATATTTAGGAATATATTTAGGTAATACTTTCATGGGAGGTATAACCTTGTTTGTAGGCCGAGGAAGAGTGGGATGAGAGGTATCTATATATTATTTTAGCTTATGACAATGCATGGAGGAATGATTATATGTGTTTTGAAAGAAACATATATGATTTTTAGTAAATGTTGTGGGTGTAATAAAAAAAGGAGTGGAAATAAAAGTTGGGGAAGTCTAGTGTAATGTAAAATTTATTGTCTAATGACCAACAACTCTATGAATATCATAGTATGGTTAATTGGCCCATTTATTGGGAAAAATAGAAAGTTGTAGTAAAAGGATCAAACCATAACCAAGGTAAGGTGGAGCTTGTGGAGAGATTGAAAGAGGCTCGATGGAAGGATAAATTGTATAATAAATAAGAAGAGACTTAAATAAAGAGGGATTGGTAATAGGATATAGACTAGGCTCAAATGAGGGAGAGGTAGGATGTACAAAAGGCTAAAGAACAATGGCAAGCATCTCAGGAGTAAGGTAGTTATAGGGGTCCTAGTATCTAGTGAAGTAATAGGGACCGGTCATAACATGATCTGTAAGCATGATCCTATGAGTTTAATAAAAAATTAGAGGTGTGTGAACCATTTCTACCCTATGAACAAGAGGAAAAATGCTCAAATTAGGAATTATATAGGATATAATGTAACAAGATATAGAGATAGACTGATGTAAAGAAGAATGCTAATGAATGATTTTAGCATCTTAGGCCTAAACAAAACCTCCTAAAAATGGGTCATCTAAGATATGACCACTATCATAGTTAGGTGTGTGAAGATAAATTACATAGGTAGAGATAGCATTTTCATTAGATGTGGCATGATGAATGGGAGTGTTGAGTCTTAGTTAAGACTATGGGTATATCAACACTAGGTGTTTGATGGGAACGTAGCTTCAAATAAGGTGGAAGCAGAGAAATGAGATGAGGAGAGAGATCCAAGGTTTTTATCTTGAGATTAATCTCATCATGATCATAATAATCTAAATCTAAGAAGTTGGGTGGTATATTCCCAATGAGTTTAGGGTGACCATGGTAACCTCATGTGGAGTTGATAGGGAAGTTAAACTATTGATATTCATGGAATGGAAAACTTGCAAAGGTTTAAGGGTTAAAATTTTGAAGACACCATGGTCTTGGAATTGTTTAAAATTTCAAGGGTTAGTGTCACCTTCAATCCTATAGATAAACACATTAGTATGCAAAAGAGGTATCTACCCTCATGTGATGAGTCTATGATCAGCCAAAATTCAAGATCATAACCTTCACTCAAATAGTGATAGGTAGAATAGTGATAGGAAGCCACACATAACTCAAGGAATTTTCCTTCAATCATAGCCTTGAAACATGTTACGTGTGAATTGAATATTAAATTCAGAGTATCCAAGTGTTTTAACACATAAGGAGACTATTGGAAAGAGGTGCATAGTTTTGAAGGAGTTATTGATGCCTGACTATGTATCACAGGTACCCAAAGTGTTTAAGAAACACTTCTCATTTTTTAATTCTTGATAATTCAGTGCATGAGTTGTAGGTTGTGATAATCCTATTAATTTTTTGATGGAATAGAGGTAGAACAAGTGATATATTTCACAAATTTAAATTAATTTGGTGGTTGGGAGCTACCATAGCCAAATAGCTAATCTATGTAAAATATGAAGTATTATATGCTAAGAATAGTGAATTATGATCAAAATTTAATCTAAGAAATATATTTTTAATGAAAATTAAAATAAAGTGAATTGGTTAAAAAGGAGAAATAGGAAGGGTAGGATAGAGAAGAAACATGTTATCTATCTTTATTCCAAACATCATGACAATGTTCAAATTTTACCTAGACATGCACTTAACCAATGTATGACATGAAGTAACATAAACTCAAATCCTATCACACATTAGGCAAAAATCTAAGGATAGTGTTAAATAATTCAAATATGAACTAGATTCACTTTAAAGTTTTAATCCTACAAGTAAACAACATTACCCCAAATGTAAGAAGAGTAAAGAAAATGAAATGAACCTAAGAACTTTCAATTAACTTAGCATTGGCATAAGTTAACAACTCTATAGTAAAATGTGCACATCAAGAATTCATAAGAATAATTAAAATTTGAAAATTAAACCAAGCAAGTGAGAGAGAGGCTATGATAGCAAACACATAGATAAATATTGGATAAACTTTGTATAATTCCTTGCTTGTACTGTTTGCTCCAAGTTTACAAAATAATTTTATCTCTAAGAAATCCCTCCCTTTTTATAAATGACAATACTCATTTTATATAATGTAAGGAAGTATGTAAGTTAGTCATATCCAATTACAAAATTACAAGTTTTAGGACAACTATCCTTTATATAAATGTTCTAGAATACACTAGACTTTCCCTGATGGACTGATCTATAGGCAATGTGTTTTACAAGCTGCACATGCCTTTACAAAAAGAATATTCCATTTTAAAAATATATAATGCTTATCTATAGGAATAATATTCTTAATTAAACTAATGTTTAGGACACTTGTGCTATTAAATCCCCTTATTGATGTTGTAAGATCTTCATTACTCTCTGATGTTGTTCATCAATTAGCTTCAAATTAATAATAATTTTCATGAAGAGTTCATCTTCTTGGTCTAAAAAGATTCTAAAATCTCTATCATTTATTCTTAAATCCTCTTTGATGCTCTTGGCTTAAATAATATTTTGTTTTTTCTATTATCATCAAGTCCATGATCCTACTATTATCCATTCCAATCTTTCCTTGGCTTTTGCTTTTTATCAAGGATGAGGCCTAGGGAACTAAGTGCAGTAGGATTAGTGATCATGGTTCCAAGTAAGTGATCCATCATATCTTGCATATATTTTTCATCCTCAAGGAGGTGTTTCAAGTTCTTATACCAGGTGTGCAAACCCTTGATCTTGTCTACAAGAATCCCATGACTATGTTTAGATGAGCCAAACTAATTGTTTTGAAATTAAGGGATTTGATCTTAAATCAAAATTTTGATCAAATCCTTTATTTTTTCCCTTAATACTATCATTATCCATGGATTTATTTAAATTTCTCACTATTGGTTTGTATTTCAATTCTAGATTGAATTATCCTTGCACATTTGATAATTCAACCACCTTGTCTTGATTATAATGAGCACAGAGTCAAACAAGGGTCTCTATACTTACCAAGGATTTCTCAGAGGTTTTTATAGTGTTTTAATGGTGGTTTCTATTTCAAATTTCATAAGCTTAGTGATTTATATCCTAATTGGATTACGTACTTATACCCTTGCATTTCTTAGATTTTTAAGATCTTCCACTTGACATATTATACTTACATGGCTCCGATGTGGCATCTATGTGTAATTTCAATGGCATTTTAATCATTAATATTTAAAAAGTGAATGTTTCATTTTAAAAATTATATCTTGATCTTGCACCATTAAATCATTCTTCCATAGATTAATGTAGACCTTTGATCTTGATCTGATAACTCAATTTCTATTATCTACTTTCTACATTACCCATGGTGATGACACTTGTCACTTCTACGTTCACTCTGAGCTTTATTGAAATGTCAACATTGATCTTTCACCATTCATCATGATTTCATAGATCAATCATGATCCATTGATATTGATCTATTAAATGATACCTCCTATTCTATAAATTATTGATCAAAATGTGTACACTCATCTACAAACCATCAATCTTTAAAATATGCTCTAGCTTTAATTTATGGCTCATGGATATGCCACATGTCATCTTCATGTCCATCTTGACTTTTTAACATTTTATACACACCATCTGATCATATTCACCCAAGAAAATGTGTTCCATTTTATCTTGATCCATAAGGTCAAACGCCATTGGATGTTGAGTATTTTTTGGCTGAGATTGTGACACTTATCATGTTCCCATTTGTCCTAGGGATACATTAAAGTTTTGACTTGATACACACCATTAGATAAATTTGTCCCAAGAAAATGTGTACTATTGATCTTTGGAAGATGATCAAACTTTATTTTAGGGTTGGGGCTTTAAATTTTCAACTTTAATCCTATATTGTTGATCTTGTTCATTCAAGAAAACACAAATCATTGATCCTATGAATAAAAGTGATATTTAAGTCAGTACTCAGGAAAATAAAGGACTCAATGTAATATTTTTAGACTATGGTTCTATTTCATGTTAATAAACATAGGCAAGACCTTAGGAAAACATTTTAAGCTAAATTTGAGACATAATAAAGGGGACCTTGAGAATAATAAAAGACATAGCATATAGTTTTATCCTATGGTTTATTATATTAGTAAATACAAAAAACTTTTAGGGTAAGTATTTTTAGGCTAAGTTTATAGTAAAAGGGACCCTTTGTTTAGTTAGATCATGTGGAAATAAAAGGGACCAAGGGGGCTCAAGAAAATAAAGAGACTAAACATAAAATTTTCTAGACTAAGTTTTGGTTGTGTTAATAAACATGACTAAACCTTATGATGAAAATTAAACTAAGTCCATGGCATGATAAATCATTCTCACATAAATTATTTCTACCAAATTTAAATTTTATTCAAAGGGACTTGAGATAGGGTAATTTGAATGAGTGTTTCAAGATAATTAAACATGACGTTAATTTGATTTTAAATACACTAAAGGTTAGTAAAATATTAAATTTACATTAATATATGGAACCCAAGACGTTTCCCATTCCAAATGTACTTCATTAGAGATGCAACCTAAAACTCAAAGATCAAATTTTATAAAATTTAGACAAGGGAAAACCAAAATAATCTACAAATGTGCTAACCAAAATAAGTGTGGATGATCTTAAAATAAATACATTATGAAAACATGCTAGTGACACTCTAATCAAGTGAATTTTTAATTTTAAGGTACAAAATTTACACAATTTCACATAAAGGTCTCCATTTTTTAGGAATGGAGTTATGTTGACCTCAAAAAATGGTGACTTCTAGGGGAAGCATTTAAATATTTTAGGATTTAGATAATTTGGTTCAAACTAATAATTAAGTTAGTTATTCAACTTATTCATTAACCATTATTTAGATCAATTCATAGTTGAAACAAGCCTTACACATGCAGAATTAGGATCAAACATCAAGATCTAGTCATGTTATGTGTGTTTTTAATTCCACTTATTGTTTGTCATGGGATTTAGGGAAAAAATTCCATATTTCATGACTTTAACCATCAATAATGACTTATAGCATATTTAGATGTCCATTAAGAGCCATGTTTTAGCTCAGGGAAGGCTTGGGCATTGCTCTACTGCCATCCAAGAATCCATAGCTCTAATAAAGATGCCTTTAGTTTTTCTCAAGGCCTTGATCCACTATTATGTAGGAATCCATAGCCCCAATCGATATTATTAGAATCACCTCTACCTAGAAAGCTTTTAAAATTTTAAAATAAGCTCTTATTTTTGTATTTTTTAGGCCATTTTAGCTTTCTAGTAAAGGTTGGGAACTAGGTTAGCTAGGTTTAAGGATTTGGTCAAATGTTTGATCTTCAGACAATAATCTTTAGTTGCAAACTTTGTCCTAGGCAATAATTTTTGTTAAGTGCAAACATGATTGTGTCCCAATAGTTTAATTTTTCACCCTACATGTGCAATCCTTCTTAAAACTAAGATTATATTATAAAAAGGTTTAAAATCTTAGGGAATAATTAACTTATCCATTAGTCTTTACTAGTTTCTCCAAACTATAGCATTAAGCTCATATTTCAATAATCCATGATCAACTAGTGCTGAGGAGTTATATTTGCATTCCTAAATTATAGATTTCTTGATCAATTAGGTAAACTTTGAGCTGAGGGCTATCTAAAAGGACTTATTAGAAGTAAGTAACAAAGTAGAGAAATAAATCACACCAAATAGATATCAAAGAAATAGAAATTAAATAAATAAGTAAATAAATATATACAAAAAAGGGATAGGAAGGAAAGAATAAAAAGAAAATAACCTAGCCTACCTATACTAGCTCTAACTAGTCTTACAGTTTACTCCATGAAGACCTCAGGTGAGATAGTAGAGAAGTAGTGTGTAGGGTACTACCCATTGGTGTGAAGTGTGAATAATAATCCTTTAAGTCTTTTAGATTGAAGGTGTTGTCTCCACGTATCTCAACCATTTGATAGGGACATATCCACAAAGGTGTGAACTTTCCATGTTTACCCTTAGGCTCAAATGTCTTATCCCAAATAATAACTAATTCTCCTTGCCTAAACACCTTTATATTTGAATTCTTATCAAACCACCTTTTCACTATGGTTTGGTGCCTACTAAAATTAGTAAAATCCTCTTCTCTTACATATTCCATCTAAATAGTGTAAAACAACCTTGAGCTTGTAAATTCTTGATAATCTTCCTTGTATTCTTGCATAAACCTTTATGTTGGTATATTAAGGGTGATGGGGAAGATTGGTTCTTGACCATAAACTATCAATAATGGTGATGCTTGAGATCTTGTTTGACTCTAGTTCTATCTACCCAAAGGGCATACTTATGTAGCTTGTGTCATGTTCTAGGTTTATCAATTATATACTTATTTATAGCCTTCATCAAGTTCTTATTTTTTATTTAGATACTCCATTACCTTAAGGATAATGGTTTGATGATAACTTGAGAATGATGTTATTATCATATTCCCATTCATTCATTTCAATGGATATAAAAGCAAATCCATTATCACAAACTAGAGATACTATTGTGTCAAACCTTGTGCATATATTCTCTTCTAAGAATTTGATCACTTATTCAATCCTACACCACTTGGTTTCCACTAATTTAGTCCATCTTGTGAAGTAGTTAGTAGTAGTCATAAAATGCTTGTGACCATCTGAGGATTTGGGGTTGATGACCCCCACAAAGTTTAATCCCTTGTATGCAAATGGATTATCAATCATGATTGGCTTTAATGGCATGGATACCTTGGGATATTTAGTGTTGAATACTTGATATGAGTGGAATTCTCTCACATGATTGTGAGTGTCTTTGAAGCTTGTAGGCTAGTAATAACCAACCCTTAATTTTTTGTGTTGTTATCCTTCTAGATGGATATCCACATCCTAGTTTTTCATGAAAGGTGCTCATGATCTCAGCTACTTCACTCTTTGAGACATGTCTCAAGTATATACTTTCAAATATATTTCTATAAAAAACTCCATCTTTGATCAATAAATGGACTGCCTTGAGCCTTAGATCTCTTCTTTGTTCTTTACATAACCCTGCAAGACAATAACCATTGATTATTAAGTGGATAATTAGATAATACCAATAATTTAGTCTAAAACTTTGTTTTTCTACATGAGTAACACTTATATTTGGATTAGTATTGGAAATAAATTAAATTAAACCTTGGCACCTTACTAATTTGGTAGTATTCATCTCAATGTCATCTTCTTGGAGCATAGACATCCATTAACCTCTCCTTTCTCTTAGTTTATTTTGACTTATCATGAGCTTATTGGTAGGGTTTGGTAGGATTTCATCCACCTCATTCCTAAGAATATAATGTTTGTAATTTTTTACTACTTTGACCAAATCACATACTTGTTTTTCAATCAAAGAGTAGTTAAACTTAGCATTTTTAAGGTTAGTGTTCATAAAAGCTACTAGATGGTCACATCCATCTATCTTTTGAGTTAGAATTGTAGCTATTATATTATCTGAAGTAAAGGAGTAAAGATAAAAATATTTATTAAATTTTGTACTTATCAATACTAGGGCTTGTTCAATTACCTCTTTGATGTCTTTGAAATCCTTCTTGGTCTCTTCATTCCATGTGATTTTGACATCCTTCTTCAACATATCATTTAGTGGCTTCACAACTTCTACAAAACCAAAAATGAACCTTCTTACAAAGTTTATTTTACCAAAGAATTAATTTAATTACTTCCTACTAATAGGGGGCTCTATATTAGGTATTACATCTACTCTATTAGGGTCTATAGAGATTCCCTCCTTAGTGATAACATGTCCTAATAGTTTTCCCTCAGTAACATAGAAAATACTTTTCTTTGGGTTGAGAGAAATCTCATAGCTCCTACATCATTCAAATACCTATTGTAGGTGTATAATATGATCCTCCCTATTTTTAGAAAAGATAGTCAGATCATCCATGTATATGATAATGCACTTACCTACAAGACCTTGGAAGGCATGATCCATAACCCTTTGAAAGGTGGCTCTTACATTTATAAGTCCAAATGGCATTATTTTGTAGGAAAAGGTGCCCCACTTAGTAGTAAATGAATTTTTCATCCTATCTTCTTGGTTGACCAAAACTTGGTTATACCCTAAAAATCCATCAAGAAAATACATCATAGGATAACTAGAAAAAATTTGGATTACTTGGTCAAGAGAAGGTAGGGGTAATTATCTTTTTTAGATGCTCTATTCAGATTTCTAAAATCAATGCACAATATGTTGGTCATCACTAAATACCTGCATATGGTTTACATTATCAAGGACTAAAGGGCATGGAACAAACTCAATACTAAGGTTTTGGGAGTCTTGGCATGGAATAAGATTGGAAGATACTAAGGCAATCTCATTAGCAACCTTGTTCTCTTCCATAGGGATGGAAATAATGTTAAAAGCATCAAAATATTCAATCAAATCCTAAACACTAAACTTATATATTTTAAGATATGAAAACTTGCATTGGTACTTACTTCTTACTTGATTTATAACTAGCTTTGAGTCACCAGTTACTAGCAATTCCTTAACTTTATACTTGATGGAAAGTTACAATCCTAATATTAAAGCTTCATATTCTACAAGATTATTAGTGCAAGGAAATTGAAGTCTATAAGAAACATTATATTATTTACCAACAAGGTTAGTTAGAATAATTCCTACTCTAAATCTAAACGTACACCTAACAACATCAAAATTTAGTTTCCATAGTCTAGGCATAATATGAGAAATTTTATAGTCACATGCATTAGAAGCCTCAAGAGTGTACACTCTTAAATTAGATTATACCATGCTAACCCTTTCATTGGCATCATTTTCCTCTATGATCATGTGATTCATTTTAGGCTCTCTTTATATCTTGATTTGATTTGGGAATCCATTCTAAGGTAACCACATATGTGAATAATCTATTGACATATAATCATTCAAGCTCCTAGTCCAGTCTCTACTCAACAATATCCCATAAGCATCAAGGATGTCTACCACTTGGATGTTAATGAGCTATTAGTTCCTTGGTTATAATGGAATGTGAATGTGAACACTTAGAAACTCACCAATTACTTTTACTCTTGAATTATCTAATTTAGTTCAAACTCTATCAAATTTAATTAGAGTCAAACCAAGTTACTCGTAAAAACCTAAAATAATGATATTTATAGATGCACCTAAATATAAAAAATAATTATGCAAGTTCTTACCAAAGGTTATGAATGTTAATAAGAAAGGTGGGACATTTTATTTTTTCTTATGTATTACAACATTGGCATGTGCAATCTTTTGTGGTTTAGCAAGTTTTTTACTCAAGAACTCTAACAATAAATCCCTCTATTTAGTAATCTATGCTAACTCATGCAATGTGATGTTAGCATTAATATTTTTGATGTCCTCTATAATATTATATCTATTCCTATTAGAAGAATTAGATGCATCAGTATTATGCTTAAAAGCAATTCCCTTAAGAGGCTCTAGATTGTTGTCTGAGGTAATATCAAGAGGATTTTAAAATTTATTTGGAGTAGTTGAAGTGGTCAATGGTTGATTCTACTCCCTATTTCTTAGAGGATATGTCTTCTTCAAAAATTGTTGAAAATCATGAATCTCTTCAAAAGTATCCTCAGGCTCATTGTTCTCTTGGAAAGGGAAATCAAATGCCTCCACCATGAGAGTTGAATCAAATGATCTAGATGACATTAAAGACCCATATGTACCTACATCACAATCCTTATTAGGGACAAAATCAAAAGTATCTAACTCTTCTTGAAAGGCTTCAAAATCGTTACAAAATTCAACACAGTCTATTTCCCCATGATTACAAGTGCATTGAACTCTATAATAGTTAGGGAAAATAACATCAATAAGATTTATATCAGGCACATTATTTCTAGAAAATGGATCATTGTTCTTATTTTTGTGGTAACCATCATTCTAAAATATGTTAGTGGACCTATTGAACCTTTTAAAGGAGAAATTCCTACTAGATATCTCTCTAGTATTGCCTACTTGCTTGTGTAATTGAAGGAAGTCAGTTCTAAGCTTTTGAACCATTTTGAGGATAAATTCTCTCTCATTATTTGGTACCTCAAAATTATGAACTTGAGCATTTGCATTATCTATAGGAATTAAAGCTTTATGATCCTTTGGATGAGATCCATTGGCAGCATTATTTAGGAATCCTAGGTTTTGAGTAAGATGTCCATGACTCAAAGGTATTTGGTTCAAGACTAGAAGTTGGTTCAGGGCAAGCACATTTCGGTTGGCATTGGGAATGACATTCAGAATAGGTAAATGTGGATTGACATTATGAATAGAGTATGCAAATTATCCTTGGGGTTGCATATGGTCATTAATGATCATAACCTTAGCAAAAGCTAAATCTAATGTATTCATGGGATCCAAAGCATCCTTATAGATTTATAAAGCTAAATTATCATTAGGTTCATAAAGATCTATGGTCCTATTGAACATATTTTAGAGTCTAGCATTGAAGGCTCTTACGGGTTCATTTGCATCTCTTTTCATTATGGTGAGTCACTAGTACAGGATAAAAGGACTAATGATTTTACCAAATTGATCAATGAAAACATTATTAAAATCAACCCAATTGGTAATGTAGTTTTTTGGAAGGTTGAGAAACTATTCATATTCAACATCTTTGAAAGTAAAAGGGAATAGTCTACATGATACATCTTCATGAGTCACATTCAGCAATCTTAAAGTAGCTTTGAAACTTTTAATGTTTTCTTCAGTGGCTATAATGCCACTAAGAATAAATGTTGGCAAATATTTTTTAGGATTATGAATAAGATCATGTACCACACCTAACACATTGATTTAGTAACTACCTACACAAACCATAACTTAATAGGGATCAAGCATAGGAGCACCCTAAATTAGTGAAGTTGGAAAATACTTTGAAAATTTGTGCTTATCTTTGTCTCACCTAGATCTTATATGAACTTCTAATTAAAGTAGAGGTTCTCTAGTCTTTGAATGTGACCTTTTCATGATTCTTGGTAATTCTATCTTGTGGGCTTTGAATCGTATTTGAAATACGATGTGTCAATCTTAACTTTGCATGGAAAAATGATCAAACTTGAACATTAAGAAAATTTTCTAAATATTTATATAAAGGATGACAAAGGACAATAATATTTAACTAAGTTAGCTCAAAGATGTATCCAAACATGTAAGTATGATTGATCTTTACACGTTTAAACTCAAATTTACAAAGGATTTATCAATATTTGATCAAAACAACTATTACTAACCTCAAACCTATTGAATTTATAAATATTAATCCATATTTACTAAAATTAAGCATATACCTTTTAAAAACATCTTTATTTATCTAAAGGAAGAACAAATATTGGTTTAAGACTATAAATATCAATTATCTCTACACAATTGAGCAAAGAATGACATAATTGTGCAAATATTACACCAATATTTAAACATAATTCATAATAATGAATAAAAATAATTCAAATATACAAAGATCTAACTAGGCCCTCCTTCTAGTGCTAGTGAAGCCCCTCCTATTGCTACCTGAATATGTATCATAGGTGCCCAGATTATTTAAGAAACACTATTCATTTCTAAATTCTTGAGAATTTAATGCATGAATTTTAGGTTGTGATAATCTTGTTATCTATTGATGGAATAGAGGTAGAAAAAGTGAGCTATTTCAAAAATTTATATTAATTTGGTGGTTGGGAGCCACCATGACCAAATAGCTAATCTATGTGTAAAATGAAGTATTTTATGCTAAGAACACTGAATTATGATCAAAATATAATTGAATAACTAATATAAGATGGATATAATTTTTATTAAACTAGATTTAATTGATTAAAAAGGAGAAATAGGAAGGGTAGGGTAGAGAAGAAACATGTTGTCGATCTTCATTCAAAACATCATGACAAAGTTCAAATTTCATCTAGACATGCACTTAAGCAATGTATGACATGAAGTAGCATAAGCTTAAATCCTATCACACATCAAAAAAACATCTAAGGATAGTGTGAAATAATGAAATTAAGAATAAGATTCACTTTAAATATTTACTCCTACAAGCAAACAACATTATCCCAAATGCAAGAGGAGTAAAGAAAATGAAATAAACCTAAGAACTTTTAATTAACCTAAAATTGGCATAAGTTAACAACTCTAAATTCAAATTTTCACATTTAGAATTCATAAGAATAATTAAAATATATAAATTAAACAAAGAAAGTGAGAGAGAAGCCATGTTAGCAAACACACAGACAAATATTGGATAAACTTTGTAGAATTTCTTGCTTCAAGTTTACAAAGTAATTTTAGCTCTAAGAACTCCCTTCCTTTTTACAATTCATAATACTCCTTTTATATAATACAAGGAAGTATATCATTCAATCATATCTAATTACAAAAGTATAAGTGTTAGGATAGTTATATTTTCTATAAATGTTCTAGAATACACTAGACTTTCCCTAATGGACTGATCTATAGGAAATGTGTTTTGCAAGTTGTACATGCCTTTATAAAAATATATTCCATTTTAAAAATATATAGTGCTTATATATAGGAAAATATTATTAATTATACTAATATTTTGTACCCTTGTGCTTCTATAGTCCCATGTTGCTATTGTAAGATCTTCATTACTCTTTGATGTTATTCATCAATTAGCTTCAAATTTTAAAAAAAATCCATGAAGAGTTCATCTTCTTGATTTACCAAGATTCTAATATCTCTATCATTTCTTCCTAAAGCCTCTTTGATGTTCTTATATTCATTAATCTTTTATTTTTGATTTTAGTAACATGTTCATGATCCTACTATTATCCATTCCAGTCTTTCCTTAGCTTTTGCTCTTTATCAGGGACGAGGCTTAGGGAACTAAGTGTAGTAGGATCAATGATCATGGTTCAAAATAAGTGATCCATCCTATATTTAATCTATTTTTCATCCTCAAGGAGGTTTTTCAAGTTCTTATACCAGGTCCTCAAACCTTTGATCTTATCTATAAGCAATCTCATGACTTTGTTTAGATGAGCCAAGCTAATTATTATTGAAATTAGGGATTTTATCTTCAATCAAGATATTGATCAAATCCTTTATTTTGTCCCTTTATCTCTACCATTGACCATGGATTTATTCAAATTTCTCACTAGTGGTCTACAGTTTAATTCTTGATTGAATTATCCTTCAACATGTGATAATTCAACCTCTTTAGCTTGATTATAATGGGCATAGTGTCGAACCAAGATCTCTATACTTGCGAAGACTTTCCCAAAGGTTTTTATGGTACTTTAATGGTGGTATCTATTTAAAATTTCATGATATTTGTGACTTATATTCCAATTGGATTGTGTACTTATACCCTTGCATTTTTTGGGTCTACAAGATATTCTACTTGGTATATTATACTTATGTGCCTCCAATATGGCATCATTGTGGCATCCCTATGGAATTTTAGTGGCATTTTTCTTGTTAATGTTTAATAAATGGTTGTTTCCTTTTGAAAATTCTATCTTGATCTCAAACCATTGAATCATCCTTACATAGATTAGTGTGGAATGTCGATCTTGATCTGAGAACTCAAACACTATCGGTTTATTATTATGTTACCTATGTTATGACACTTGTTACTTATGCATTATCTCTCAAATTTTTTGAAATTTTAAAATTGATGTCACACCATTGACCTTGACTTATCTATTAAATTGTACCTCCTACTCTATGAATTATTGATTGGAATGTGTACACTCATCTATGGACCATTGATATTTGAAAGATGCTCAAGATTTAATTTGTGGCCCATAAATATGCCATGTGTCATCTCTACATTCATCTTAATTTTTCAAAATTTGTTATGTACCATCTGATCTTCTTCACCTAAGAAAATATTCTCTATTGTATCTTGATCCACAAGGTCAAATGCCATTGGTTGTTGAGTGTTCTTTGGTTGAAATTATGACACTTGTCACATTCTCACTTGTCCTGGGGCTCTGTTGAAGTTTTGACTTGATATGCACTGTTAGATCAATCTAGCTTGAGTAAATACATATAATTGATCTTTAGAATATGCTTAAAATTTATCCTAGGTTTAGGGCTTTGAATTTTCAACTTTAATATTGCACTATTGATCTTGTTCTTCCAGGCAAACATGGATCATTGATCCTATGAATAAAAATGATATTTAAGTCAGTGCTCATGAAAATAAAGGACTTAGCATAATGTTTTTAGACTATGGTTTTATTTCAAGTTAATAAACATGGGAAAGACATTAGGAAAAACATTTTAAGCTAAGTTTTAAGACATAGTAAAGGGGACCTCACAAATAAGAAAAGACACAGCATATAGTCTTAGCCTAGCGTTTGTTATATTAAAAAATACAATAAACTTTTAGGGTAAGGATTTTTAGGCTAAGTCTATAGTAAAAGGGACATTTTTTTTAGTTATACCATGTGGAAATGAAAGGGACAAAGGGGGCTCAAGAAAATAAAGAGATTAAATATAAATTTTTTTAGACTAAGGTTTGGTCATATTAATAAACATGACTAAACCTTAGGATAAAAATTAAACTAAGTCCAAGGCATGATAAATCATTCCCACACTAATTATTCCCACTAAATTTGATTTTAATTCAAAGGGACTTCATCTAGGGTAATTTGAATGAGGGTTTAAAGATAATTAAACATGACTTCAATTTTATTTTCAATAGACCAAAGGTTAGTAAAAGATTAAATTGACATTAAGATATGGAACCCAAGATATTTTCCATTCCAAATGGACTTCATTGGAGCTGTAATCTAAAACATAAAGATAAAATATTAGAAAATCTAGATAAGAGCAAACTAGAATCATGTAAAAATGTGCTAACCAAACTAGGTGTGGATGATTTTCAAATAAAGACACTATGTAAATGTGATAGTGACACTTTAATCAAGTTAATTTTAAATTTTAAGATATAAAATTTTCACAATTTAACACAAGGGTCCCCATTTTTTAGGAATAGAGGTATATTAACCTAAATAGGAGTTCCTTATAAGGAGGATCATAAGCACATATACATTTGTGTTTATAGGATGCATGATGTCTAATTAGGGGATAAATTCCTTGATTATATTAAGATGATGGGGTAGTTGATGTAAGTTTGGTTTGAGTTAAATTTGGAGTGGTAGTAGAAGGTTGATTATCATTGGTAATAGGTAAATAGGTTGGAAGAATGGTAGAAATGGTATGAGAAGTGTTATCTAATAGAGGTGTTAGAACTAGTTCATCGAAAGAATAAGGTCTTCTTTCCCCAACTTTATTAAGTGAATTGGGGAAGAATCTTAGATAACACAGGAAGTGTGAGATGATTGGTGAGTGTGGATGGGATGAGAATCAATGAAGGAAAATACCCTTTGCATATTAGTCATGTTGAACACATTCTCTTTATAAGTTGGATCTATAATATTGTCAACATTATTGGTAGAGGGAGTAGGCTTATCATTATTGTCTTATTTATTTGGTAAAGGTCTTTGTAGATGGCCAAATGAGCATTAGCCTAGTTTAAATCTTGAGTTTTTGTTTTTGTTTCATGAGATTTGAAAGAAATTTCATAGGCTTGTTGACATTTACAAATGATATAATCATGATCAAAATTGAGACCAAGGAGGAAATATATATCTAAATTATGCACTTACCTACAAGTCTCATGAGAATTACCCCAACTATCATGAAACAAAAAAAAAATCATCATACCATGATTTCATGGGATGAGTGGGATCAAGCTCTATTGGAATAGGCCTTGGTAGAAACTTTTTTAACTCCACTAAGGATAAAGGTTTATGAACATTGATTTTAATTATTGAATAAAAATGAGGATTAGGGATGTGGTTGGGAGGGGAAGTTTATTTTGAAGCCTGATTAGGAATAATAGCTTGAATAGTATGAATGGTATCAAAATAATAAGTGACACCATCATTAGTAGCATGATGATATTTATTTTTGATGAGAATAAAAGTTCCCATAGAATTTTGGGATGGTTTCAATTGATGCATGAGGAAATATTGGTGCTTGGAATGGTCAATGGCTTCTTCTAAAGTTCATGGAGAGAGAGAGAGTTTAGACCTGATATTAAAATTTATGATAAAGAACATTAGTGAATATATGAAATAGGTTATCATATACCATATTTTTTTCATACTTTTTAGACAAGGTCTTACACTATTTGATGAAAGCTTATGAATTTTCTATTTCAAGTTGCTTGCAATTAATAAAATGAGCCAAGGTATTTTTAAGGAGGTTTGACTCTCTTGTACTATAGAATTAACTAAATATTCCAAACTAGTGATGGAATGATATTTGAGTTGGTCATACCAATCTCAATCATCTTGAGAGATATTTTTTGCTAAGATCTTGGTAGTGGAAAAAGTGTTTAACTTGACCCAATATTTGTATATATTTTCAAATGTTTTAAAGTGAAGGGTAGGATCGTTTGAACCATTGTAACTAATGTTAGGAGTGATATCTCATATATCTATGTTGGAAATTTGAGACATAATAGGTTCATTTTGAGGGTGTTTGATTATTTTATTAACAAGAGGAGGTTGAGGGATAATATTACCATGGGGATCCCAAATGGGAGGTGGGGCTAATTTTGGTTATGTGCTCCCCATGGAACCTATTGAGGGTGATTTTGGAGATGGATAATTTGATTTTGCATTTATATCATTTGATTGGCACTATTAGCTTGGAAAGTGTTCATTTGGTTAAGAGTTTTCAATAAAATTTCATGGGTTTGAGAGGTATTAGTATGTGAAGCATTGACATTAGTATTAGTGGTAGTATGCATGTTATTAGTAGCTTAAGAGGAATTATTAGTAAATGAAGAACTAGTATCATGATTTTCTTGGGTGGAAAAATATGCACTAGTAGAGGGATGAGAAGAATAATTAGAGGCATGAGTACCATGGGTAGAAATAAATACACTAGTATAAGAATTAAGAAGAGTGGGTATTATAAAAGTCCCACTAGATGTAGAACCTACCATGTTAGTAGATATACTTGGCATGGAGGTGGAGGAAATCAAAGAAGAAGAGATCCTAGTATGATAAGGGAGAAAAAGAAAAGGAAGAGTTTGAGAGGCAAATAATCTATTTCCCCCAAATCCATGTGATAATGTGGGGGAAGGTGAATGGGGATCATTAGTTTAACCACTTGTCATAAGGTGATAAATAGTATAAGGGTTATTTCCTTGATGTTAAGAATATTTATTAATAAAGAAAATCATTTCAAGGGTATACTCTAATTTAGGATGATCTTATAATGAGAAAAGAGGGTTACAAACTAAAGATGTATTATGAGGGGTCCCATAGTCTATAGTGTGAGTAGACACATGCACATTATTTTCATCTAGAGTATGATCCATAAGTTATTTATGGAACAATCTATTGAGGTTGGTAAGGCTAATCATATGTGTTGAATTTAACTCAATGTTGTCCTCAAATAGGAAGTTCATGATGAGCGAGAAAGATTAAGGAAAACTAAGATGATGCAAAGAAAAAAAGATAAATAGTATAAAAATTTTAATAGGTTGAATATGTTATGTAATTGAGTAGGCAGAAAAGATTACATAGTCATACAAGTTGACTCTATATTTCATATATGGGATAAGACATATTGATAAAGATACATAGTCATGCAGTTCAACTATGTTATGTAACCTTTTGGTAGATAATAATACTGAGTTGTATAGGTCAAATTTGTATTATATATTGGGAGATAAAGTAGGTTGATAATAATACACAATTGTATAGGTCGACTATATATTGTTGATAGGGGAAAAGATAGTTTGTAAGAGACTGTATCGACCAGAATGATAATGTGTTGAAACAAGGTAAAGTTTTAATATAATTGAATCAAAAATGAAATAAAACACACAAACAATTGGATCAATGTGAGTGATCCAATTAGTCACACAACACAAAACTTTACACCAATGTTGGCTAATGCATGTTTTTGCAATACAACATGCAATGATCGTAAAGCAAGCAATCAACTAAAAAATAAATACTAAATGGTCCTCCTGAGTGTTATTAGATTATTATAAAGTATTGATTTAAGTGTGATAAGATATTTAGCTTAAATAGGGAACTATAAATGCAATATATGGATGGTTTCAGGACATTTGGGATGAAAGGGATCTATGTTGGCAAAGGTACTAGCTTAGAATTGGGGCCTATCCCCTCACTTCAAAAACTTGTAGTGATATGGGTGTTGGGTGTTTTTCCAATATATACCATTAACCGAGTATTTATACTTGGCAAAAAACAAAGTCAGTTTCCCCCTTTGTGATGAAATTTAAGTAAGTAGACCTTGGGAAGACACGTGTTTAAATGAATTTTGAATGTTGTGTGATTTGGTAGTGTGTGTAGAAGATTAAAATAGTGTAACTCAAATGGTAATTAAAAAAAAACATAGTTACATTATGTGAGTTACTTTAAGCATGTAGATAACTAAAAATGAAGTGTGAATTAATTACTATCAAATAGTTATTAATTCCTTGATGAAAAATAGTATAGAGTCAGTTTAGGTAACACTATATGCAAATAGCATAGAATATATTCTATTAGGTCACTACTATTCTATGAAAGTAAAGTATTTAAAAAAAATTGAATTGGTTGACTATCTTTTAGATAGAAGATAGAATATAGAACTAAGTCAACTACAATGACCTAGTTTACTGTGGGGTTATAGTTTTAAAGATTACTAACTTGTGTAAAATAAAACTAAAGAAAATACTAAAATGATAAAGAAGGGAAAGAGAGTAACCTTGGTGGGTTTGAAGATGGTTAAGATTGAAAAATTTATGTTTAATTAATTTAATTGATGCTTTCAAATTATGCAAATTAAGTCAACTGGTTTAACCCAATTCTACAAAACCCTATGTGCTAAAGAAGTATAAGATGACAAAGTTGGCATGTTTGATAGTGTTTGTTGACATGTATACTAGTAGAGAGAATAAGATGATATATTTGACCTATTTGATTCTATATACTTATCTAAAACTAAAAAGAAGTACTATGTTGACCTATTTAATCTAATAACTTGGATGTGACATGCATAGACAAAATAGAATAATTTTGATATGATTGTGTGTTAAAGCTATGCAAATAGTGTTAGAACTATACTAACTAGTTCAATATAGTACTAAAAATATAGAAAAATATAATAAGATTATAAAAATGATAGTGTGAAAGAAAACCTACAAGGGTTAGATTCACATCAAGTTCACCAGAATGTATGCAATGGGAAATGTAACAGAACTATAAATCAATCCTAGCTCGGAGAAGATACATCATACTTACACTTATGATTGTTGATACATTAGATATTCAGGGTCATGACCAAGATGGATCTTCTAAACCTATCCAAGGTATATTTTACCATAATAATATCACTAGGGAGGGTTTTAAAGCCTCTAGTCGATCAAAACTACACAATAACCCTAATTAGGTCCTATGTTTTCATATTGACTAAACTAATAAAAATTAAAATAATGTTTAATCTAGTTCTCACCAAATCTTGTGGCACAAAGTGGGGGTAATAAACATGAAAAGTAAATATGCATAGAAGACATATACTCATGTCAATGTATACAAAATCTTAATGCATGGGAGAGAAGTACAAATTCATATCTATATACTTTTATAAAGGAGGAAAAAAGTTAAGAATACTTACATTTGAAGATTAACCCACCAACCCTCAATCTCTCCCTTGGAAAAGGTGCTTCACAAGAGGTTGTTGTGGTATGTAAGGATGAAAAGGATAAATCATCTCTAGGCTACACAACATATCAATGCATCCAAAATACTTCTTCAAAAGACAAGATCTATATATGCAAAGAAAGTATGAAATCCTAAGCTATGTTCTTTAAGGAGAATGGGGGATAAGCAGATACATAATATATATCTCTTCTTATCTTCTTCTAGAAATGATGAAATGTATGTGTTTATATAGGTGTATCTAACCCTAATCCTTTCCAAAATTTTAGGTTGACAAGATCGACCCAATCAACCTAGTATCATTATTGACAAAAAAAATTAGGTCATAGACTAGGTTGGCTAAGGTCCAACCTAGAACATAATAATTTTGATCATTTAGATTATAGGGTCTATGAGGATGATAATGTATCATAAATTATCAAAAATCATTTTAGGTTAGGTAAGGGCTAATGAATGTGGTAAATGACTTGAGGAGGGTGCAAATAGGAGATAAATCTTAGGTAAATGTTTTTAGGAGATGGGTATGTAGATATCAAGTGGTAATAAGGGACAACAATCCTGTGAAACACCAAAAATTTGCCTACCCCTTTCATAGTGCACCCTTTAGGGAGTACACTCAGAGAGATTGAGACTCAATGAGTTATTTCAAGATAAAAAGCATCAGTAATCGATAAAACTTGAAAATATTATGTATATATGTACCTTTTCACTCTATTGTGTTACTTGAGTACAATTATCTTACATTCTATTCTAAACTAGTTAAAAGCTAAATGGATCACATTCTAACTAGTGAGTTAGATATATATTTATGCATATATTATTCTATATGATATATTATTCTAGATATAAATAATATTCTGATGCCAAGGAGTTAGTTAAAAACAACCAAAACACAATCTTTTCTTCTTGAGCCAATCTCTACTAGCCCTCTTAAGGCACTAATTTCAATGTTTAGATAAATTTAAAAGGTTAAAAATTAAAAAAATGGATATTTATATACCTAATATCCTCCCCTAACAACTATAAATATTTTAGGTTCCAACTCTAAAGGGAAGGTACTATGTTTTCAAGTTTTTTCTCTTTTAGGCTTTCCTTATAGCCATCTAGACACAATTTTATAAACTTATTTTTGACCAAACAGAGTTTTAAATTAAAAAAAATGTAATTTTTAGATACCCATTAAAGTTTACCATGTTTTGTATTCTAATTCTCTATTAAAGTATAAAACCTCAACCCTTTTCTTAACCAATTAGGTATCTTAGGTTCAACACAATATTTTCAATTTATACAACTCCACACATTTAAAAATTATATAATAGTGTTTTATTCACATTAATAATTGAAAAATAATAATATATACCAAATTTAAGGCTCTTTTTCACTTCCCTTTGACCCAAACCATGAAATGGTCTCAACTCTTTAATATGTCTTTTTCATAGGCCGAGTAAGAGAAAATTTGGATTTTAAGGGAAAATGAGGTTTTAAATGTTTATTTAAGTTGTAAAATTAATTTTAATGATTTTAAAACACTCAATAATATTAAGCACTTTCCTTTTTTTATAAAAGTTTCAAGAAATCAAAAACTTACCTATAGGAAGCATCCAAAAGTTAGGATACAAGTCTATGTAGGTAGAGTTCTTGAAATAGACTCTATGTGAAACTTTATTAAAGTTTATATACTTAAAAAATATTTAATTAAATGGTCACCAACTATATACAACTTCTTTTACACAAATAAACACTTACACAATGTAAATATCTTCAATACCTTATTGAAAATGACACAATTCACTTGACTGTGTGTAGTAACTGAATGAACCCTATCTTTATTGTTAGATAACAATATTTATCAATAAATCAACATGAAAAACTCAAATATATCATTATTTTATATAATTTTCAATTCCAATACAATATTTCTAAGATTTGAATCCTTAATTAGCAATCAAATCTTATTGATAGTCAAAACTTACATATACTTGCACAAATTTTTTATAATTGTCTTATTCCTAGTCCTATATTCTCTTCATTATCATTCTTGGAGCCTTAAAACATTATATCACCTTAAATTATTAATTAATATAATATTTTACAACACATTATATATCCTTATAAAACCTCTAATTGCTTAAGGATCTCCAACATAGGTCTTGATTAGATTTGAAGTGTATTTACATAACTAAAACAATGACCAAAAAGATAAAAGAGGTAATCCATGATAAAAAAAAAAGACATTAAAAACAATTTTAAAAACTTAATAAACTTAAAATAACTATAAAAACTCATAAATACCACTAAAATTTAGAGAAAAGTCTCATAAACCAAAAATTCTTATTTAAATTTTTGAATTTGAATTTTGGCGAGAAATTACCAAATTCAAATTATATCCTACCTAAGCTAACATAAATACTTGGAAATAATTCAAAAGTGTGTGATATTACCTCTAAGACTTTTTAACCAATATAATAAATCTAAATTAATCATAAAACAACTTAATTCATCCAAAAATGAACAAAATAAACCAAAATTTTAGCTTGGAGTGATGCTCCTGCATCATAGTCAAATAGTGAAACATAATGATAATTAATGGAAATAATTATGAGTAAAGTATGAAAAAAATTGTATTTTTTAGTTTAATTTTAAGATTAATGCTTAAGTGGTGCTAATAAGTACCATTAACATTATACAATGATTAAATAAATAAAATAAATACATTTTATTTATTAACATGAGGTATTCTTGTGTAAATAAATTATATATATATATATATATATATATATATATATATATATATATATATATATATAACCATAGTTGGGTTCTTTAGGGAGAGGTTATATATGTGGGTTACAATTTTATACCACCCCAATAAAATGGTTTTACCCCTTTGTAAATTTACACATTGAGACAACAATGAACATAAATTTTTTTTGTGAATAGTGTGAGATATATGTAATCACTATGAAGGTTTTATGAATTGTTTTAAGGTGTAAGAGGTTGAAATAATGTATTGAGTACTTAAGTTTCTTGATGAATTAAAAATCATAATGTTTTTTTTTACCTTAGTTGAGGTTTTCCACATTAAATGTCTATTTCAAATATGTGTGCATTTTTAATTGATTTCACATAAATATTTACGTGTATTATATATATATATATATATATATATATATATATATATATATATATATATATATATATATATATATATATATATATATATATATATATATATATATATATATATATATATATTACATGTTTTAATATGGTACCCAAATAAGGATATGTGCTATGATTAATTTTAAAGTTTTATCATATTTATTCATGGGATATATCTAGTTGTGTTTTAACTCTATACTTAGCCTTGTATGGCCATGGGAGGTTCCTAAAGCTTCTTTCCTCAATCAAGTTTTTCTCTGGCATCATAGTTCTTATGGAACACTTTAAGACAAATATAGATAAAAATAATCTTGTTTCAAACAACCAAAGATCAACCAAAATCAACCAACATCATTTTATCACTTGGGCATGCTTGTATGACCCTCTATGGAGTGTTGACGGTTGAAAATTTATAAAAATCCATTTTTATGCCTCTGATGCTGGGATTTCATATTTTGAGTGCTCAAGATTTAATTTTTCATGTACCAAGACTATTTTCACAGTCTATAAGGCATCATGCTCAATTTTTTATTTTTTCTATAGTATTAGAGTAAGGGTGCAACCACGGTATGACCTGAGTAAGTGAAAAAAATCATTTTTAATTTTTTACTTCTTGTTTGGAAATTTTTAGTGTCTAGATATTTATTATTGAAGCCTAGATTCACATCCTTAAGAGCATATGAAAGGATTTAGGCATTTTTTTTTAAAAAAATTTCTCATAGATATCATAGTATGGTCCTCTTGGCATTTTTATGTTGAAAAATATCATAAATTTAATCTTTTATGCTTTTATTTATACTTATTAGATCTCAAATTTAATTGTTAAATATTTATTAATTATCCCTATAAACACTCCAAAGAGGTTAATAAAGATTCAAACCAAGTTATTTTGAATATATATTCTACCTATAAGTGGTTGTATAGCCATGCATAGCTTGAGAAGAATAAAAATTAGGGTTTTTTTACAATTCTATAGCCTATTTCTATTGTTTAAAATTATAAATGATCATTTTTTTAACTCTTAAAATATCCTATAGGGCCTATTTGAAGATACAAACCCTTTTTTTAGATATATAAAATCACCTAGGCAACATTGTATGGCTTGACTAGTTGTAAAATTTTGAAAAAATAGTTTTTGGTTGCAAAATTCCATTTTAAAGGTTCTAAATGCCTTATAGGAAGGATTAAAGGTTGTTTTTAAAATCTTAGGGACTAAGAAGGTCTCTTCCAATCTCAAACTACATACAACTCTCTTCCCCTATGCCATTACCATTATAGGAATCATTTCATGGAATTAAAAGGTAATTATTTATTTTTTATAAATATACTTATTACATGTATATTTTAATAAATCAAATAAAAACCATGTAGATAAAGGGCCCCACCTTATATTATTGTTGTTTAACTAAAAAGTGAATAATCAATTTTGAAATATTTTACATATAAATTTATTTATTTATTTCAAAAATAAAATTATATTAAATAACCTTTAAAATAATATTTTGCATGTAAAATTTCAAGATTTAGAGTATTAGAGTTGTTAGTTGCTATTTTTTATAGAACTTATAAAAATAAGGTCTAGAATTCAAATGCCTCAAACTCTTTATTTTTGGTCAAACTTTTTGGTAGTAAAAATAAAATAAAATTTCAAAATAATTATTTAATTTTACATTTTTGTTTTTATTGTAACAACCCATATTCAAACACTAGTTTATTTGTGACACTTTCGACAACCTTGTCTAGTCACTTTTTTATTCCAATGTGGTTGTCTGAACAGTTGATTTCTAAGTTTTTGCATGTTTAAGACATATTTTAATGCTCCATTTATTTATTTAAAACTTATAAATATATTTTTTTAACAAATTTTAAAAATACTACTTAAGGTTTTTTTTAACACTTGCGACACTTTCTTTAGTTGCAATTTTTTCAATTTTTTTTGCATTTATGTGAACAATTGTTTTTTATACATTAAAAAAATTATTAAAAAATTAAGTATAAAAACACATTAAAATTTTTGGTTTTTAAAGATTTTATAGTGTCATAATGTCAAACTTATTGGTTGTAGATGATGATCCATAAGTTAGTAAAACTATTTAGTTTAATTATTTCTAAATACTAATTATAATTATATTATTATAGATATATTGGTATTAGATGAGAAATAAAATAAAATATATAGACATTATATTTTCATTTCATATGAGTTAACATTTAAATGCATTATATACATAACATTTTTCTTAATTTGAAAAAATGATCATGTTTATTTATTGCATTTTGTAAGAAGATCATCCTAAGTAAGAAATGATTTTTAATGTTTCAATTGTTAATATGATTTCATTTTATAAGAAGAGTAAGTTCATGATAAAATGCTTGTATTATTCATTTTATCATAATATATGTAATGAAATTCAAAATGTAAATGGATTTTGTATTGGCTCCTCATCATTTACTTTACTAAGCATTTTATTTATACATCTCTAAAATTATTTATTGCAATACTATATATGTTTGATTAGATGATTATATGTCATGGTAAAATTATCCATATTTTATAAATGTGAGGTTACATACCTCAATATTTTTTTAGATCTAATTCTAAATCATTGGAAATGGTAAAAAACATATTAAGCTTGAAAAAAAATTTATGATATCTAATATTTGGATAACTTAAATTGTTATATATTCATCACATGATAGTTTGGGATGCCCATCTTGTTAATATTGGAGACATCCAATAATGAACTACATATAATGATGTATGTGTGTCACTAAATTAGTAATAAAAGTGGTGAATTGGTTTGCCTAAAACATAACTTGAATATTTAAAATGTGTTTTATCATAGATAAACATATGTCATATTTTATCTTTATGTATTTGGTTATTGTGATAACCATGTTTTGATATCATAAATCTACTTCTAGATATGTGTTTAAGTTTGGTGCAGATGTTATCACTTAGAGTAGTAAAAATAAACTTATTTTTTCTATTTATTCTATGGAAGTAGAGTATAAAATTTCTATGAAAGATCCTAAAGATTCCATGTGGTTGTGTAGGTTGTTAGAAGAACTAAAAATATATGTTTTTTACATTAAAATCCTTATTTTTCATAATAAAAGTTACATATCTCTAGTGAAAATTCTAGTGTAGCACCAATGAACTAGGCATATTTAAGTTAAGTTGCATGTTATCTAAGAGAAAGTCCTCAATGGTGATCTACAATTTTATCCTAAGGATGAATAAATGGAAAATATCTACATGAAACCACTTGGTGCGACAAATTTTTTTAAGTTTCATACAATGTTGGTCCTATTGAAGTTAGTATTAAGGGGGAGTGCACATGACAATGTCACTTCCTAACTTCATTGTGTTTCCTTCTCATTTTAAATTATTTTAATATATCATGTTATGTGATTTTAGTAAACTTCATGTGGAAGTTTTACTTTTTTACCCAATACATAAAAACATACTTTGTGATGGAGGTCCTTATGTTATAAAATAATCCAATTATACTTGGTTGATTATTCATGAGAAACTATAAGATGTAATCTCATGATCATGTTAGCTTAAACTTACTCTAATTAGTTTATGTATTATAATTCCTTTTGTTTCAAAATTTGATATTGGCACGATGAAGGTTTTTTAAGTCCTTCAAATTTTTCATGCCTTCTAAAATATTTATAGTTTATTCATAGAGTATAATTCCTTTATTTGAGGTATCCCCACTTAACATTAAGGGGGAGTCTTGGAACATTAATTCTTAAGTGGTGATAATAAGTACCATTAACATTTTACAATGGTTAAATAAATAAAATAAATATATTTAATTTATTAACATGAGGTAGTCTCATGTAAATAAATTATATATGTTTATTACCATTTTTGGAATGAGAGGTTGGACCTGTTGGCTAAAATTGTCTTCCACCCTAATATAAAAATGGTTTGACCCCTTTTTAAATTTACACATTGAGAAAACAATGAACACAATATTATTTTGTGAATGGTTTGAGATATATGTGAACACTATGAAGGTTTTGTGAATTGTTTTGAGGAGGAGAAAGAGGTTAAAGGAATGTATTGGGTACTCTAGCTTCTCAAAAAATGAAAAATCATCATGGTTTTTTACCTCAGCTAAGATTTTTCACATCAAAAATATATGTCAAATATGTTTGCCTTTTCTAATTTATATAAAATCTAGATCTACCTGTGTATTTTAAATATATTCTATGTTTTAATAACCCAGTAGTGTTATAACATTGTTGTATCAGAGTAAAGGTTTAAATGATCAGACCTAATGAGTCTACTAACAATAAGTTGTTTAACCTATTTTTAGTAAGGATAATGGTGTGAGGTAAATTGAGTGTTGAAGGGACCACTAATATCAATCTTTAAACTGATCCTAATCATATAACAAATTAACAAGCTATAAAATGTGATCAAATACTCACTATCATGAATGAAACTAGATATAGATTAGCATCCCTAGATCAATATGTTTATAGACTAGAGGAATAAAATAAATAATAGGTTCTAAAGTATTAACCAACTGGTTAGGAAGAGCCTCAATATTAGGGGCATGATGAGCAATAAGTATCAAGAACTCATGTAGCTTTAAAACGTGAACGAGATATGAATAAAGGGAATCCACCCAAATTTTATTTTATACTATTGGGTGATGGAGATATACCTAGCTTATAGAGATGGGAAAACACTTCAAGATTCAAAATTATTCTAAGATAACCAAGGATGTTTGGGGATCCTACCAACTAGATGGAGAATTAATAACTTGGTGGGCTAATAAAAAGTTGGATATGGGTCTTGGCTCTACCACTACTTCTTGGGAGTAGTTTTTATCCTTGTTTAGAGATCAATAACTACCTAGTTATAATTTTATAAAAACTATCATATTTAAAAATTTTAAAACAAGGGGATTTATCATTAAATGAGTACTAGAAATGATTCACAAATTTCTTAAGGTATGTTCCATAATATCAAATGGATGAAAATTTTTAGATCAAGAAGTTCATCATGGTTTTAAAACCCCAAATTGGATGTGAACTAGATGTACATGGGCCATCCACCATGGGATAGGTCTTTGAGAAAGAATTTAAGTAGGAGCAAAAGTTGAAATCACTTGCTAAGTTCAGGGAAAAATTCAAAAATAAGTTTGGAAACTCGAAGACAACCTTCAAGAAAAGTAACTAGAAATAGAATAAGAATTATAATAATAAATTCAATAGTCAAAATATAAGGTTAAATAATGCATCAAAAAATAGGAAACCTTGAAGTAGTTTCAAACAAGGATTCAAGGGAGGTAAGAAATATGAGAATAAGGGGTCACTTGGCATATGATTTACATGTGGAGGAGACAATTATGCTAAGTACTATCCTTGATGAAAGATAGATGGTATAAATAATAATTCATACACCTCTACATCACATCAGGGCACCTTACATCAATGAATTCACATATAAATTGATAATCTTTAAGAAAAATTTCAAGACTCTCTCATTGAATTATCAGGTACTTTGTTTGGGCATCCTATTTATAATTTGATATATATATGAGCTAATAGATGTTTCATCTCTACTAGAATGTTAAGTAAATTAGATATGAAAGTTGGTTTTATGGAAAATGCTTGGTTAGTTTAGTATGTGAATAAATCCAAGGTCAAGTTTGACAGATTTCTTATGGATGCTAAGGTAAAGTTATCAAAATTTATTACAATTGTTTATATTTATGCATCACTAATAGGATCATATGATGTGATCTTAGGGACTATCTAAACATAAATCCAAGGTTGACTATTTTTTTTCAATAAATTTGAGTGTTTAGATGATATAGGAAATAAAACCCAAATTCAAGGAGAAAATAGAGATTTGAAACTAAGGAAAATTTTAGACATTCAATTGAAAAAGGCTTATCAAAAGGGATGTCAAGTGTTCTTCATCAAATTAAATGAAATTAAATAAATCAAGGATCCCTCTATGGAATAATTTATGAAAAATTTAGGATGTTTTTAGAGAGGAGTTACTAGGTCTACCTATGAAAGGGAATTTGACTTCACTATTGATATCATTTTAGGATCATAACCTCAATCTAAAGATCCTTATAGAAGGATAATAGCTAAATTGGTTGAGTCAAAATCCTTACTTTAAGATATGTTGGCCAAAGTTTTGATTCAACTAAGTGCTCCACCATGAGGTGCAACTATAGTTTTTACTAATAAGGATATAACCCTTAATTTTTGCATAGATTACAATATGTTAAATAAAAAACAATCAATAATAGGTATCCTTTAGCCCACATCGATGATATTTTTTATCATATGTGTGGTGTAATAGTATTTTACAATATTAATTTTTGATATGGGTACCATCTATTGATAATTATGAAGTAAGACATTCCAAAAATAACATTTAGGAATAGGTATGGGCACTATGAATTTACAATTCTTTATTTCAAAATAATGAATGCACCTACAACATTCATGAATCTCATGAATAGTATATTGAAGGATTATCTTGAGAAATTTTTGCTGGTATTTCTCAAGGATATCCTCATCTATTTAAAAAGTGAAGAATAACATATTGAGCATCTACATCTAGTTTTAAAACTATTGTGAAAGCATAAGTTCTATAATAAATTATTTAAGTGTGCCTTATTTCAAAAAAGAGTACAATTATTAGGACATATCATCTCTAAAGAAGGGATTTATATGGATCTAACCAAGATTAGAGACATTATGGAATGGAAAACACCAAAAAATGTGCATGAGGTACATATATTTATGGGCTTATCAAGTCACTACAAGAAGTTTGTGCCAAATTTCTCTAATATCACAAATTTTATCACCTCTCTTTAGTGGAAAGAACAAAATTTTGTTAGTTCTAATAAGTGAGAAGAATCCTTTCATATTTTTAAAATGAGGCTTACTTCATCAATAGTGTTACAGATTCTAGATCTGAATGGTCATTTTGTAGTGATAATTAATGCTTTAGGATATAGTTTAGGAGGAGTTTTTATGCATAATGATTTGGTTGTAACTTATGAATCAAGAAATTTGAATCCATGTGAGACAAATTATTACCGACATGACTTAAAGTTATTTACTATAGTGTATGATTTACAAGTATAGAGACATTATTTGTTGGGAAAACTTTTTGAGCTTAAAACTTATCATTTGGGACTCAAGTACATATTTACCCAACCTAGCCTTAATTCTCATCAATGGTGATGGTCAGAATTCTTGGCAAATTATGATTTTGACATTAGATACATTAAGGGCAAATAACATAGAGTTACAAATTACCTTAGTTTTAAAAGGTATATTTTATATTTAGCTAATATAAGAAGTACATTCTGAGATTAGGTAGTGAAATTCTCACCAGGAGATGAGTTCTATGAGAAATTAAAGAAAATATTAGCATAAAATTCATAGTATATTAGATACAAAGGATTTCAACTTGAAAATGATTGGATTTTTATATACAATAGAAGAATATATATGTCTGATAGGGAAAATTGAGATGTATTATGCTAAAATAATTTCACAATGCTCCATATTCAGGACATCTTGGGGTGACTAAGCTATTAGCAAAGCTAAGATGATTATATTTTTAGAAAGGAATCAAGAAAGATGAAGCATATTTTGTATCTAGATTATTGGAATGTCATAAAGTCAAGGTTGAACATGTGTATCATGTTGGGTTATTGTACCCCCATTCTATATCAAAATGGAAATGGAAATTCATTAGTATGGAATTTATCCAAGGTTATGTCTAGGAATCATCATGACATGATATTGGTGGTTTTAGATAAACTCACCAAAGTAATGCACATAATTATAGGTAATCTAATAGATGATGTACCAATACTCACCAAAGGTTTATAAATGAGGTGTATAGATTACATGGCTTTATAGAAAAGATAATTTTAGATAGGTACCCTAGGATAACCTCAAAGGTTTTAGTAAACTCTAAATTCATCCTTGGGTACATAGATAAACTTTAGTATAACTTATCATCTAGAAACAAATTGTTAAATAGAAAGAGGGAATCAGATATTGGAGTATATTTTGAGGATGTATTGCATGTACCAATAATAAAAATGGGAAGAATACTTACATTTGGTTTAGTTTGATTGTAACTAGTCATTCTAATTGGCTTTGAGGATGGCTCCTTTTGAATAATTATATGGTAAGAGGTATATAACACCAATAAATTGGGATAAGTTAGAGGATAGAGTAGTATTTGGACCTAATATACTTATTTAAATGGAGGTAAATTAAAGTTAATAAGGTATATATTGGTTAAATCTAATTATAGGAATACAAATTATGTTGATCTAAAAGGGACTTGAATGTAATTATTAGTATGAGATAGGGTTTTTCTATGAGTTAGACCCCAAAAAAGTGCCATTAAGTTTGGGAAATCAACAAAATTATCACCAATATATGTGGTACTTTTGAGGTTCTAGAAGTGATTAATGTTGTAGCATATAAACCTTCTTTTCCACCAACTTTATCTCAAATTAATAATGTTTTGTTATACCTTATTTTAATAAATAAATAACTTATCCTTCACATGTTTTGGATTGGAATGCATTACATGTTTTGGATTTAGCGGTGGTCATAGTAGAACCAATCAAAAAATTGATACTCATAAAATTATCTTACATAAAAAATAAATATCACAATATAAGGTCTATTGGTACCAATATTATAAAGACAGTGCTACATGGGAGTATTATAAGAAATTATATAGAATGTTTCCTTATCTATTTGAATATTTTTTTGTTGAACATTATCATTTATTTATAGAACTTTTATTTGGAGTAAAATTAATTGAGACATGAACTATTTTATGGGGTAATGATGTCACATCATATCCCACTCTTCAAAAACTATATTAGTATTAGTAAGAAGAGTGAACCTAATAGCTAGTAGTTTTTAATTTTTATGTTATATTTGGACATGTATATTTTATATTTGATAGTTGTATTACTCTATTTCTTGGTAAGTTATGATGACATGAAATTTTTATATGAATTTAAATGTGTTATATTTCTATGTACTAGAATATTATATGTATGTGATTTCATTTATAGAATTTAATTATAGTACCTAGATGTATCTACATTTTTAGTATTTTATTATTTTGTTGCAAGATCAAAATAAGTACCTTTTTGTTGATTGAGGTGTTTGAAGGACTATCTTTCCCTCACATAATGGAATAGATAGAGAGTATCATAGGTGAGAAGGATGAAAATATTATTATTAGAGATAGAAAAAGTGGAACCAAACCCATACACTTACACTCTTGATTGCTTAAATTAATTTAATATTAATGGTGTTTTGTGAATGTGTGGAGTGTTTTCTTTTCATTAACTACCTCTATGGTTAATATTACATGTTTGCATTAAATTTAAGTTGGTTATTTTTCTTGAAGGCTCTTAGTTATCATAATACATTAATCCCATTAGTATTCTTTGACTATTTGAATTTCTATGAAACTATTATATGGTTCTAAACTTTGGTTATTATTTTATGCATTGTAACCCATCAAGTAAGTATTAGATGTTTATTAAATCATGTTTTGTATTTGAATCATATATAGGGTTCTAGACTTTATACCCCTTTTTGGTGGCTTAGGGATGAGAAAATAGTGAAAAAGGGTACCTAAGCAATTATTTTAAATAATTTTTGTAACTTAGAAAAAAATGGGTTTTATATTTGTAAAAGGATCTTATAAATTTATTTCCATTCATGTTTTGAAATAAAAAGTATTATTTTATTATGGGAATACTGATAAGGATTTAGGTTTTCTATTGCTATGGTGTTGGGTGATTTCATAATTTGGTAAAAATAAATGGTTTTCATGAACCCACCTTGCCCAAAAATAGGGTTATAGACTGAAAGTTAATAAGAGGATAATATCATGTGTTAATGAATCTAAGTTTAGAGTTCCATTATGGTGAACTCCTAGATTTTTAGGAGATCTAAAAAGTCATGAAAAACATGCAAAAGGAGAGGAAATAGAATAAGAAGGAAGAGAAAAGAATGGGGTAGGGAGAAAGAATATAATGATCATTTTGAAAGGAGAGAGGGAGAGGATATCAACACCTACTTTTTAAATAGTGCTCATTTCAATAACTAGAAAAATAAATATTTGAATTTTTAAATATAAAATGTATGATTTTTTACTTTATAGACTTAATTATTAAAGGGGGAAAAATAATGAATTATTTTTTACTTGGGTCAGTGTATATCCTATTTGAATGTATATGTTGGTAGATCTCTTTATAAAATTTAGGGCTTCATATTTATAGACTTAGGGATGTAATTAAGTTCCTTCAAAATGCCTATAAAAATTGTATTGATCATTTTATTGAAAAATTATTTAATGATATAGTAATTATCAAACCACCTCTATGAAATACATTCACTACAAATACTTGACATGTGTGTGACTTAGGAGGATAAAGAATGGTGTGTTTTTGTATAGTGTGACTTTATCTTGGTATTTAAGTAACCCTATGTCCTCAATTTTTCCTTGATGGGGAAAGTTATTAATCAATTTAGAGTTGGATTGAATAATGACAAGATGTTATTATTTAACCTACAAAACTGCTCAAAATTTGTTGAATTTATCTTGAGTAGATGATTATTGTGGTATGCATTGAATAAATTAATTAATATTTTTTGAGGGAATGATTTTATAGTTATATATGTTTCAAATATGAGCCAAAATGGATGAAATATAAGTATATTTTGATAGATATTATCCCTTGAAACCTATGAAAGCTATCGTGATATATAATGGTAATTCAATTATATATATATATATATATATATATATATATATATATGAATATGATCATGTTTAAATGTGAGACATAATTATCTAGGTTTGACACTTGAGTGAGGTTATATATTTAAATGATAGGGTATTATACTAATTTTTAGGTAATAAAAATATATTAGGAAATGTTATTTAGGTAATGGTGTGTCCATAAAATTGATGCCTGAGTTGATGGTGTTATTATTGTAAAAGTAAATGAGCATTATGAAATCTGAGTTGCTGCTATGAAAAAAAGCATACCTATAGGTGTTTATATTTTCTCTATAAGTATTATTTTGTAATTAATGAAAAATAAGGAAGAATATACATCTAATATTTCATGAGAGGGAACTATGCTCTTAAATATTATAAATAAGCTACACCTTGTAGTGTATACACTCCATTTTTATCACTTCCATATCAAACTTTCAAAATAGAATGGTTGCCCATAATTACACAACAAACTGGGCTAAAATCATCTATTCATCTAATTTATGGGTTTGAATTCACCTTGACACATCCCTAAGTGGGATAATTCATAGAATTAAATCTATTCAATTATCATTCTGGTCATTTTATCTTATCAACTCTTATACTATGAATAATTCACTAATTCTCCTTCTCTAATAAACTAATTTAAATATTTCTCCTTCTCTAATAATCTCCTTTAATCATTATTATAATTAAATTATTCACATTATATTAACTAAATTGATATTTGATTATTTAATTAATCATTTTTTAACTATAATTCTATGAAAATGGAATTATAATTTCTTATCAATTATTAATTCTTCCTTTTCTTTCTCCTTCCAAAGGGCATCTTCATTTGAGAAAATTTTGAGATCCTATGGAATATCCTTTTGTGATCCCACCAATTAATAAAATAAATAATATGAAGGATTATTCTACACCCTTCATCTTGGAGATAAGATGGAGGATGCACATTGAATATTGTGAGATATTTTAGGGAATATTCTCAACCCTTCATCTTGTAAATAATATGAAGGGCCCATGTTGATGATCCATGTGGTTATTTATGTGATTTTTTGAGAATAATTTTCCATCCTTCATCTTGTAAAAAATATTAAGGGTACACATTAACTCTTAAAAAGATATTTTGAGAAACAATTCTAGCCTCCATCTCTCATGTAAGATGAAGGGATCCTATTGATCCCCATTTTTTATATTTTGAATAACCTTCCTCCACCCTTCATCTGGGACAAGATGAAGAGATCATATTATCAATACATGTGATTATCCATGTGCCTTGTTGAATAAATATGAAGGGTCATAATTGATTTTAATTTATTATAAATAGACTATTTTCTATTTGTAATTATCCTTTATCAAGACTCATAGTGAATCCCTATCAATTTCTTATGCTAACTTGTGTATCAAAGTTTATGTTTATCAACTTAATTTATTGAAATATGCAAGGAGGGATGGTTCATTTTTGGATAATAAAATTTTAAAAGACTACTTGAAGCTACATTTGAGCCACATCTACTTATAATCAGGTGAATAATCTATGAAAATTAAGGTAATCAAGTGTTTATTTTATTCCATTTACTTCAGTTTTGTTTAGCTTTATTTAATGCTCATCAAGGTCTTAGGATCAAATTTATATTTCATTTGATTTATTTTTCTAATATTTTTAAAATAAAACTTGTGAACAATCATATGGATACATATGACACACCCAATGGGATTTCACAACCCACACCCTTCTTTTGAGCCTTTATAGGAATCTTTCATTGCAAAAAATATGATTATTTTGGCTCATTTATGTTAATTTTTCTTGATGATTTCTACCTCTACCTATGGTTGAATTTAATTCATGAAAATAGTGAAAAATTCACTATTTTTTTGATAATTAGTGAAAATGCCCCATAATTAGTGAATTCACCTAAATGCTATGTTTACTTCTCTATTTTGTATTCTACATAAGTTTCATAATTGGAAAAAGTATTTCAAAATTAGTGAAATCACCAATAAATTGGTGAAATTGAGTATTAAGTTAATTAAATCATATCATAACTTTAAAAAATCACTCTCGGGTAACAACACAAGTTATTTTCTTGCTAGTTAGCATATTTGTCATTATTTCAATGAATTGACTTATATTTCAACAAAATCAACCTACTAATCAGTGAAAACACCCATTTAATCAATAAAATGCATATTTTATTTTATTTTTTCTCTATTTTGTCTATGTAGGTTTTATATTCAAATAAATCATCTCAAAAACATCAAAATTATCTAGAAATTGGTGAAATTGTCAAGAAATTAATGAAATCACTCTCAGGTATTTTTAGGTTTGATTTATTACTAATTGGTGAATTTAATTTAATTTCAATTAAATTAATTTATAAATGTTTAAAACACCCACATAATTGGTGAAATTGACTTGTTAATAAGTGAATGCACCTTTGTCTATGTTTTTCTACATTTTATTGTGTTTTATGTAGGTTCCTAAAAATAATGAATTAGCCTTGCTAAATGGTGAATTTGCCTTTATGAAAGAAAAAAATAAGAATTTCCAAAACATAAAAAATCAACTTATTTTTATTAATAAATACCCACCAATAAAAATTACTAACTTTATTTTCTTGCAATTTCCAAAATAGTGCGGTGATTCATTCAAACATATATTACTTATTCACATTTCCTTTAGTGTTGTAAAATGTATTCATATCTCAATTTAGTGTTTTAAAAATAACACATCTTTTGATTTGGTTATATAAAACATGTTTATCTTTATTTAATTATTTAAGTGTTCACTTATGTGCTTATGCAATTTATTCACACATATGCTCTCCCCTTTGGTAGTGTGACTCAAAAATGTTAAGGTGATCATTTGTTTTTATTCTAGTATATTTTCCTATTATTCTCTTTGAATTCACTTAGTGTGGTTCTTATGAATCAAAATAATAATACATTTTTTTAGGGCATGATGACTGGGATGCCATTACCTAACATTCATACCAACCATATTATCTAATGAGGTATACAAATTGAGGTTACATCAGTGGCATATTTTATGAAATGTCCCCCAAATATTGATTTTTATATTAGCACTTCACTGAAATCTTAGGCTAAAATGTTCATAAAGGGACAAGACCTTTTGGTGAATTTCCCACTAAATATCAACATCCAATTAAATTATTGTTTACACCCATATACTTTAAGGTATATCAATACCATATACAAATACCACAAAAACATTAGCGTATGACCTTTCATCCACAAAACATTCATTGACATAGGGTTGTAAAAGTAACTACACCCAAAGATATATTTTACATACAAACCTTTTGAGATAAGGGTGGGATTAAAACACCACCAATAACTACATTAATTACTTAAATAATCTTAAATTTTTTATACTCTCTTAATATAATTATATCAAAAGAATCGATGAATATGGAGTATTCATGCATCAGTCACTAGAGTAAGATCATAATATTAAGTGTTTGATTGATTGGTTGTGGTGTCAAAAACTTGTATGAATATGCATACACCCTCAAAAAGAGCCATTAATCTATCCAATTTTTATGTTAAAAAATTTCCCTTTTGTCTCATATCTAAAATTTTTCAAACGCATTCCTTTTTTGTCTAAAATCATATTCTTATGTTATACATGTGAATTTGGACCCATTCTAATAATTTTCCTATGATTATAGTTCACAACCACTTTAAAACTAGGATCAAATTCTAGTCTTAGTACCATTTTCTCATGTTTAAATTAAACATGTTCAATTCCAAGGATTTATATTGTCATTTCCAAATCATATTCCCATTTGTGTCTAGGTCCATTCTAATTTCAGGACCAATTACTTATGTTCAGGTCAAATTATTTGGTTTAATATAGTGTCCAACATGATTCAGTACATATGAAGTGGCATGGATTACAAATCTAACATGTTCAAGTCCAAATATTTATCTTATCATTTCCAAATCATATTCCTATTTTTGTCTAGGTCTATTCTAATTTTAGGTCTAATTACTTACATTTAGGTCAAATTATTTGGTTTAAGATAGTGTCCAACATTATTCATTACATAAAAAGTGTCATTGATTATAATGTTACTTATGATAATGATTGGACCCAAGTTCATATGGACCCATTCATGTAACAACAAAATTATCCCCATGATCAACATGATTATATGAACTTACATGATATGGAAGTTTACCAACTTGAATATAAAAACGTGATACTTAGCTATGATACAACTCATTCTCAATTTTAGAAATACTTATTTGAGAATAGATATAAATCTCTCTTACACTTATTAACAATGGTGATAAGGTCCCCCATGATTATCCTATAGAGACCTTACATAATCTTGAGAAATCATAACCATAAAACACTGTCAAAATCATAGTGGATTGATGATTTAACCTCCTCTATACATGGTCCTATAATTATTTAAATATAAACATTTATAGAAACATGTAGAAAGGGGAATATCTAATTTTATCCACACCCCAATGTTTTCTTAGCATTATAACCCAATTGCAATAAGTTTGTCAAGTGTTGAATAATATTTCTACCTTATTAGTTAATCTAGTTTTTTATTCTCCAATATAGAGTTTAATCAACCTATTTAACATTAGTTTAAATATTTTTTGGTTGATCAATTTCTAACTCTAGAGACATTTATTAATTCTAAGAAAATTACACCTATATATTCCTCATAGTTGATTATAGAGAATCCCCAACAAACATTCCCTAATCCCAATCAAGTTCCTATTAATCACACTCTTACAATTTCATCTAAACAAATCCTACCTCAATAATTACAAATTTAAACTCATTCCAAATAGGTCCCTATAAATACATAAAATATCCCTTCCAATCCACATTTCCCCTAACATAATCCTTCTAGAGTCAATCAAGGTATTTATAATACCTATCAGGTCTTGTCGTGTACATAGCAATGAGTTCTATTTGGACAACAAGTTGTTTCTAATCAACAATTAATTACCACCACTTAATAACATTCCTCAGTCAAAGATAATGAATTCTTCATATGTAGTGATGAGTCTACATTCCGTCTTCAACTCAATACCAAGTTACCATTAACTAGTCTAATCATTATAATAAGATTACTAATTCTAATAGGTTATTACAAAGAGGTATCACAAATCTAACAATGACACATTTTCATTTAGTCATACAATACCCTTTCTACATCCTAAAACACTTCCTTTTCCTAGGAATGGTAGGTTGTTAAGGATATAATTTTAGGATTATAAGATGGTAATCAAGTCTAAAAATACATTCTGGATCATATATGTTCATATCCATTTAATTCCAGTATATTCTAGGCCCCTTTTCCAACTCATTTTGAGATTCTTAAATTTGACAAGTATAAAGGAAAAGGTGACCCAAGAGAGAATCTAAAGTATTTTTTTTGCCTACCAAGAAGTAGGCTATGACACCAATTTCTTGATTCACTTATTTTCATAGAGTTTAGTTTTTGGCTGGGCCAACTTTAGAATGGTTTATGCACCTTCCAAAAAATTATGTCACATATTTTGATTATTTATTAGAAAAATTTATTAATCACTTTTATTATAACATCAAACATTATTTGACCATGGTTGCTTGTGTGCTATCAAAAAATGAGGGGGTGAGAGTTTTTATACTTATCTCCAAATATGACAAGCATTGGCTAGCATATTTAGACATACAATTCTTGATATTGAGTTGAAAAATATATTCATGATAAATTTGAACTCAAAACTAGATCTTAACCTAAGATTATAGTATATATAGAATTTTGATTACATCATTACTAAATAGGTCCAAATAGAGAAGGCCCTCATTGATAAAGGATTGATAAAAAATATTCATAAAATCAATCATTACATCAAATTTAGAACTAGGGTCAAAACCAAACTTCAACTTCAAATCCAACAAGTGTTATATAGGATCTAAAACCTTTTAATCACAACAATAATGTGTTTGGTATTGGATTCATAGAATAAATACATGTCCACATAGTGCAATATCCACTAGTTCATAAGGTGCCTTAGCCACAACTACTTAATTTACAAAGGTCAACCTCTTATAAGGAATTAGTTCAATATAATATCCTTTTTTTAATTTAAGAGAACTAATTGAGGTTTTATTTCACAAGATACTCACTAAAAAAAATCTTACTTTTCCAAATATAAAAATATTTTTTGAAATTAACCCAAACATGAGTGGTATAGGGATAATGAATATTATGAACATCATCAGGTCAAATGTCATGCAATTCATATATGTGTGAAATTTTGACATAGTATTTAAGAAATGTTGTAAAGAGGGTAAATTGAGATAAAAAATGGGTCATACTCTAATTATAATCAGAACATGGGGATATATAAAGACCTTTTTCCTAAGCATCATAATAATTAGAATGAGCAATGGTAGCATTAGCAAAATAATAATAGTAATCAAAATCAGGGTTCCTAGGCTAACAATGTTGAATACTATGCTACCCCCTATGATTATACTGTAGTGGGATGTATCATGTAACATCATGTGGAGACAATCACAATTAACCCACATTCCTATTCTAATAATTCTCAATAAAAAAATCACTCCCTTCTAGGATTAAGTCTATCTATTATGGGAGTTCTACTTCCACACAATTCTCATAATAAAATTACCATTCTAGGGCATGTCTATTATTCTTCTAATCCTCATAATCCTATTATTGCTCAATATCATATTGTTATAACTCAACATTATAAAATTATCCTTCAAGGGTCTATATTTTATTTAGATAATCCTAATCTACCTTATAACTCTAATCATGTTCTAGATCATTCCAAACCTAAATATACGCCTCTTGTTAATAAGTAGTATGATCTTGTGGATCAATTGAACAAGACACTAGTGAAAATTCCCATCTTGGATATTTTATATACTTCTCAACTTCTTAAATATATTTTGTATCAACTTTTAATCCAATCTCAGGTGTCTAACAATATTTCAATTGATAAATTTCAAGCATTAGTAAGACACTCATATCTTATCCCATAGCTAATATTTGATCAAAGTCATATATCATCCCTTGGATCTTCTCATACCAATTTACTATTTATTGAAATCATAATTACTTGGCATAAATCAAATGGGTATGTATATAAAATGGTTATTACCTCAATATTATTACATTTAAGTTAGTATAGTGTTTATGATATACTATTTCACATCTGAAGAATGATACCATCAATATTAATGTGTATGATAATATTGAATGACATTCAATGGGTATAATATCCTTTCCCATCTAGGTTGGATTGTCATTCATAGTACCCTATGACATGTCATTGAGATTAACTTGTTGTATAATATCGTTCTTGGCCATCCATGGATTCATGATATGTGTGTAGTTACCTCTATGCTCCATCAAAATATCAAATTTCCCAATTATGGAATGGAGGTCATAATTCACATGGATCTACAACCGTATAAATATTGTAAACATATGAAAGTAGAGGGTCATCATATATACTTATTGTTATAGTTATAACCATGATAATAAAGTGATGTCTAATCCACCTAAATCTAATTATCTATAACTTGTTACCCTTGCTTCCTCTTTATAATCACCCTTTTGCCCACTAAATTCTTCTCATTTCAATATTTATGACAAAAGCCTTGAAACTTATAATATTAAAAATTCCTTTCATATTTCTAAACTACATAGATGACCCAAATCCCATGGCAGCCCTAAGATAGAATGGCACAAGAATAAGGTGATATCTTATCCCAAGGATTATCTTCCATTCATCCCATTAAAATCATTTAGTCAAGAATATCTAAAACAAGAAGATGAGTCATTGTTGCATAGTGAATATTTTGCTCATTGTTTTTAAAGAAAAAAGTACTTTATCCCAAATAGAATTATGAATTTTCACACTTATATAGTCAAAGGATTGGGATAAAAATAATAAGGTATACTAGATCCTATTCTTCCCACTAAGAATGAAAAGAAGCTAGGTCTTAGATACAAATCACCTAGGGTTGTCCCCACACATCCTAAAAGTGATTAAACCACTATGTTAAAATTTGATGTTCCTGACAGTGATATAGAGTCCTTCTACATCATTTTATGATGATATTTCCAACACCATTCTATTTTATTCCCATTTTTTCTCACCATTTACGTTATTCCAAACTTTCCCCTTACCCTCCATAATCCTGAACTCATTTATTTAGACCAACAATACTGTGATATCATCCTTGATAAGTTTTATAATGAATAATCCATTTCATATTTCATGGGATTAAGAGATAGTTTACCAATAGGTGAACACAATCAAGGATTTGTTTTGGACCCTGAGGCCTAATTTTGGGAGTAGGCACATTCCTTGGTCAAAATGAGATCCTTAAGTGAAAACCTCTTTGAAGCACTTTTTCATAAGGGAAATAATAAATAAATAAATAATTCTATTAGTGAAAACTTATGTTAGGCACAACTAGATGGGTAAATTTACTCTCCTTCATACACGGCCTAGGAATCCAAAAGTCCACACTTGTCCTTTGGAGTAAAAATCAAACCTAAAGATTATGAAGAATTTGAGCATATAATTCTAGAAAATTTTCATTAGTATCTCATTTTTTGGTACCTCCTCTAAATGATTTTGATTCTTCATACATGGGTAGGTTTGAGATCCCACATTAATATATAGAGAGTCATGGGCCTTATTTTCCTAAGATTTTGGAAGATGATTCCACTCTTCTTTTAGAAGATACTACAAAAGTGAATATTGACACCTATGACAATCCCAAGATGATCAAACTTGGTGCATCTCTAACTTCATATCAATGTGAATTAATTATTAATCTTATAACATTATGTATTGATATATTTATTTGAACCTTATCTAATATGACTAGTTTAGATCCTTATTTGGTAGTACATTATTTAGTTATGCACTTAGATGTTAAGCCTATTAATCAAAAGTTGAGAAAGATGCATCCACAAATTTCCATTTTAGTCAAAAAAATCAAGACAAGTTGCTTAAAGTAGGTTTTATTAAGCCTATTACTTATACAAATTAGATTTTTAACATTATTTCAATTAGTAATAATCCATCTGGCATATGGATCTACATAGATTTTAGTGATCTTAACAAAATATATCCCAAAGATGATTTTCCACTACCCAATATAGATATGATTATGGATTCTATAGCAAGTTACAGTTATCTCTTATGGATGGATTTTCTAGATATAATAAAATCAATATTACTCCAAAGGATCAAGCTAAAATAATATTCAAAACTCCATGAGGGAAATTTTATTGCCAAGTCATGTGATTTGGCTTGAAAAATGTTGGAGCCATATCAACATAAAATGAATGTTATCTTTCATGATATTATGTATGACATTGTTTAAGATTATGTAGATGATATTCTAGGCAAATCAAAAGCTCATGCAATGCATCGTAAAGTATCATGAATAATATTTGGAAGGCTTTATGAATATAAAATGTGTTTAAACCCTAAGAAGTGTGTTTTTGGGATTACATTTATAAAATATTTAGCCTTCATTATCTCTCATAGGGGCATTGAAGTTGATCCAACCAAAGTTTGGGCCATTATTTATATGCTTCCTCCTACTAATTTGAAATAAATTCACAACCTATAGGGGAATGTCTTAGATAGTCGATGCTTCATCTCCCAACTTTGCCTATTTTTGTCATCCATTTATGCATCTTATAAAAAAGGGCATTACATTTCAATGGAATGTTCAATGACAATAAGATTTTAAGTAACTTAAGCAATACCTATAAAATCCTCTATTATTTATTCCTCCAATGCCTAGGGAACCTTTTTTATTATACATTTCTACAACTAATAGTGCTTTGGGGGCACTCATCACCCAACATGACATTCAAAGAAATGAAAGGATTATTTATTATTTGATATGAACACTGGTCACTTATGAGCATAATTGCACTCAAATTGAAAAACCTTATCTTGCATTAGTTTTTTATTCTCATAATATTGAACATTATATGTTGAACAATAAGAACATGCTGATTACAAAAGCTGATACATTAAAGTATCTCTTAGAAAAATTAGCTTTGAATGGTTAAATGGATAAATGTGTAATGTTGCTTAGTGATTTTGATATTAAATCTACACATTATAAAGCTATTAAAGGCCAAGTATTAGATAATAAACTATCTCAATCACCTCTTCCTGATTCTAATCTAATCACAGTGCACTTTCCTGATGAGTCTATTATGACTCTAGATGAAACCAAAGTGTGGAAGTTATATTTTGATGGCTTTTTTACATCTGATGCTTTTGGATCAAGAATAATATTCATTAATCTAAAAGGTGATATTATTCTTAAGGCTTCTTAAATCAAGTTCCTATGTATAAATAACATACCAAATATGAGCTTTTTCTTGATGGGATTTATCTTGCCATCTAGTGAAATATTCAACATATGCTAGTAAATGGTGATTCATAGCTAATTATTAATCAATCAACTAATTAATATAAAATTAAGGATGAAAAACTTGTGCCTTACAAAGGCATGGTAGATGCCCTCAAGATCAAATTTGAAGTCATCCAATTTGAACAAGTTCCTCAACCCAAAAACACATATGTTGACAATATGACTACCATTATTTCCATGATTACAATATCTCCTACTATTAAACATTACCAGTTCTTAATTAAAAATCTTCTTGTTCCAATGTATGATTTTTCAAGTTATGAGATGACATGTCATTGCTAGTCCCAATTCCCCTTGGTACATAGATATTTATTATTATCTCTATGCTCAAATCATGCTTGTTGATCTATCATGTAAACATAACAAATACTTTATCCAAAACACCTCCTATTTACACCATCTTGGAAACACGTTCTATTTTATGGGCTATTATGGAACTCTACTTCATTATTTAAATTTAGGAAAATTTAAATTAGTGATTAAAGAATTTCATAGAGGGATTTATTAGACCCACACTAATAGTACGGTCCTGGTTTAAAATATCCTTTGTATTGGTTACTATTGGCCTACTATAGAAACATATGCATGTGCTTATGTTAAGAAATGTTTGGCATGTAAAAAAATGGTGATCTTATTCATGTTCTATCATAGGCTCTTCAACTAATTGCACATCCTTTATCATTTACTACATGGGGGCTTAATGTCATAGGAAAGATTAACCCTACTTATTCATATGGACATACATATATCCTCATTGCTACCAAATATTTCATTAAATAGGTAGAGGTAATCCCTCTCAATTATATAATTGGTAATAAAATTTACAAACTCATCCTAAACCACATCATTTATCATTATGGCATTCCTTCCTTCATCATCTCAGATAATGGAACATCCTTTAAAAATAAGTATGTTGTATCTCTCTATTTAAAATTCCACATTAAACATAATTTTTCCACTTCTTATTACCCTCAAGGTGATGGCCAAGTTGAATCATCCAATAAATACCTTGTCAAAATATACAAAAATATTGTCAATGAATGTGGCCATGATTATAATTTAAAAATATTCCCAGACTTGTGGGCATACTAAACTAATATATACACTTATTCTAGTGTAATAACCTATCATATAGTCTATGGTTCTAAAATAATTACTCTTATTGAGATCAAGCTTCCTTCCTTGCACATTTCACTACATGACATTCTTGATGAAGAACACTATCAAGTTGATAGATTAGCAAAGCTAAAAATTCTAAATTAAAAATGGCTAGCCACCCTTAATCACCTCAAATCCTATTAGAATCAACTATGTTGGGGTTATAAAAATCAAATTATCTCTTTAGAGTTTAATCTTGGTGATCTAGTGTTAAAATAAAATTAAAATAATACTAATGTTAAGCAGGAAAATAAAGGCAAGTTTGAACCAAATTGGTTAGGCCCCTTATTGTCATAGCTAACTATGGATTTGGTGCATATAGACTGGCTACACTATAGGGTTATGAATTAGATGATCTAATGAATATTATGCATCACAAACATTTTTATGCTTGAATTGCTATGCTATTATTTATAAGTGTTCCTACTTGGGGGAATCTATGTTCCCTTCCATCTTTCATCTCCTTTTAGCCCTTGCTTGGGGGAATCACTTCATTATTCCTCACCTCAGTTTCCTATTACCACCCTGATTATATTATGATTATATAGGTACAATAGGTGAATTATAATAACACTTAGTAGAAGTAGATTATAATTACATAATAGTTTGTGTTAGAATAACTTTTTAGAAGAAATGTCAAAATATTGAATGTCATGATTTTATGGATTGTATGACTTTTATTTTTCCCTTGAGTTCCTAGCCATTCCTATTTACAATCCCTCATTCACCCCTTTTTCATCTTAATTTGTTGTTACAAAATAAGGTGTTGTATATTATTCTAATTTATTGTTAAATGGAACTCCATGATTACTTGTATATGGATAACCCTTTCATGTTTCTTGTTCACTATTGAGTTCTCACACCTATGATTGCCTTTCCTCTTATTGATAGGTATTTTTTGAGATGTTTTTTACCATTTTTTATATATTATTTTGTCAAAAAAATCTTTTTTATATCCTATTCCAAAAATCCTTAAATAATTCAAATATTCTAAAAAAATTAAAAAACCAAATATTCCTTTATGTAGAAAACCCTAAAAAGTTACATGGATAAATATCCCATAAAGTTTCCCCATCTATGACCATATCTAATATAATGTCATTGACTACTTGATCATCTTATTACTCAAATTGGATATCTAGTCACGACATACTAAAACACTTCATAGGTGATTTTCATCTCCTCATTAATATGACATCTAAAAAATGTGACCGCCTTCTTATGCTCTTTTCATTTTATGAGTTAAATTATACACTCACTATTTTATGATTTTACCCATCTAATCAATATCATTTAATTTATTTTATTGATCATACTTATCATTTTCTATGCCCATTTTTTATCTAACTACAATGGTTTGAGGTCCAATTGGACCATGTAAGTAACACTTAATTTTCTAAGGTCATCTCGGCCATCCCTTATCCCATTCTCTTAACATTTTGTGAGCATATCTCTTATAATTTTTGAAATCTTATTATTTATACACTCTCACCATTTTTAAAGCCCCACATTTCCTATTTTCCCTCTATAATATGTGTTCTTAACTTTCAATCACTTTTTTTCTTTCCCAAATACCTAAGAGAACTACATTTGGATTGAATCCCATAAGAATATGTAGGAAGTATCCACTTGCATCAATAATTTAGAGTCAGCTCAACCATGCCTTCCTTATTCTTTTATTCCCCCCTTGGTTATGTTTATTTGGGTCACACCCTTAGTTTTAATAGTAATGCCTTATTATTGCACACACTTAATTACTAACTGAATGTTTATTTGCTTTTGCTTGTGTGTTTATGTGTTGCATGTTTAGTTTCTTGTTTATATGTTTTTTTACTCAATTTCCTTTATTCAGTACATTATGATTTTCACTAATTCTTGATTATTCATATCATTATTTTAAGTTGTCAACATTTGTATATGAATTGGAATTAATTTAAGTGCATTATGTTTTACATTTAAATCTTTTTTTCTATATCTTATTTTAAGTTGTATACATTTGTATTTTGAATTCAAATTTACTCATATTAATAAAAAAATGTTATCATGATTCATTTTTAAATCATGATGTATATTTTCATGTGCAAAATCAAAAATCTAGTACCAAAGGTCTTAAATCAACAATGTTGAAATGAAAGTATCTCCCCTCACATCATCATCTATTATCTAATCATTTTGGTCATCTTTGAACACATCACATCATCCCATTTTCCATGATAAAATCACAAACTACTACACATTATGGTTATATATATGCTAAATCAAGACCTGCATCTCAAAATAATCATGTTAAAAAAGAGTTAGACACATTAATCAATAATTATTATTATTATAATCATCTAGTCCATTTTTCATCATAGTCTCTCCCAAAGTCTAGGAGAACTACATCAACCAAATGTATTTTTAGGCTATGTAGGCAACACTTAGTACCAATCATTTTTTGAGGTCAGATCGACCACCCTTATTTTGTTATTATTAACATCCATATTCTTTCAATCTGATCATATCATTATTTAATCATTATCTTATTTTTCCATTCTTCAGTCTCTCATCACTTTGAGAACTCTAATTTTCTTAGATTTTTTTGGATTCTTTAAAAATTCATTATACCATTATCACACATGTTTGTGTTAATTCATTGAATTTAGATCATTCATATCATCTTTAATCTGTATAATAGGTTAAATCCTTGATCTATGTTTGCCAATAAATAACTCTATCAATTCATCAAATCAAATCCACCCTATTTAAGGAAAACCAAATCAACTCTACCCTATTTGGGGAAAATTATCATTTATGAGATCATAAATTCCATCATATTTCAAAAAAATCAAGCACACAGCTTCTTATCTAGGATAGATCATGCCTAAGCTAAGAGCTTTATCCTTTTTTTGGGAAATTCAAAGTGTGACTCTTATTGGGGGATGTTTCCTTCCCAATTCTACCCCGATTGGGGTAAATAAATTCATCATAATCATAACTCAAAGTGTGTAAATGTTATCTTAAGTGTCATAATCTTGTCCATAGGTATATATTCTCTTATGTTCTAACTTCTTCCTCTCTTTTTTGGGAGCCCATATGTGTCCTTTATCCCCACATGACCTCATAAAGGGGCATCATATCTAACTAATTTAATTCAAATCATGTCTTATCTTTCCATTCAACCTCTTGCACCTGTCAGTTAGGAACGGTGAAATTATAGCATCTATTATTTCAATGTCTAATTTTTCATCCACCTTTTCAAAATTTTCATTATTTTAGAAAATGTTACTTCATCTACATCTTGAAACACTTTCTCAAATAGAGGCAAATGTAGACACTCCATTTTTATCACATCGGTGTCAAAATTACAAAATGGAATGACTTATTAGAATTGCACCCAAACTAGTTTGAAATCATTTGTTCATCTAATGTACGAGTTCAAATTCACATTGGGGCATCCCTAGGTGGGATAATTTATGATATTAAATTTGTTTAATTATCATTTTGGTTGTTTTATGTGATCAATTATTCTTCTCTAATCAATTTACAAATTTTCCTTCTCTAATCAATTAATCCAACTATTTACCCTTCTCTAATCATCTCTTTTAAACATTCTTGTAATCAAATTATTCACATTGCATTAACTAAATTTATATTTGATTAATTAAATTAAACATTCTTATAACAATAATTCTATGTAAATGGGATTATAATTTCCTTTCAATTATTAATAATTCCTTTTCCTTCTCTTTCTCTTTCTAAAGGACATCTTCATTTGAGAAAGAATCTTGAGACCCTATGAAATGTCCTTTTGTGAGCCCACAAATTAATAAATGAAGTAATATGAAGGATTATTCTCCATCCTTCATCTTGGAATTAAGATGAAGGGGGAAAAATGGAATTTTTGAGATATTTTAGGGATCATTCTCAACCCTTCATATTGGAAATAAGATAAAGGGACCATGTTCATGACCCAAGTGGTTATCCACATGCTTTCTTGAGAATAGTTTCCAGTCTTCATCTTGGAAAAAATATGAAGGGTCCTGATTGACTCTTAAAAAAATATTTTGAAGAGAATTATACACACTCCATATTACATGTAATATGCAAGGCTCATATTGATCCTTCTTTTGGATATTTTGAAGAGCCTTCCTCCACCCTTCATCTTAGACAAGATGAAGGGGTCATATCATCAATCCATGCACTGATCAATTTTACTTTTTGAGGATTCATTTTCATCCATCCATATTGTAAGTGAGATCAAGGGTATTATTGATTTTAAATGTTTATAAATATACCCCTTTCCTTTATAATTTTCCATGTTTAAGACTCATAGTGAATCCCTATAAATCTATTAAGCTAACTTGTGCATCAAATTACATGATTATCAACTCAATTTTTTAAACTATTCAATGAGATATATTCTATTTTGGGATAATAACAATGTTAAATATTAATTGAAGCTACATCTAAGTTGCATCCACTTACAACAAGGTGAATAATCCAAGAAAAGGAAGGTAATCAAGTGTTTGTTTTCTTCCATTGGATTTTATTTTATTTAAATTTGTTTTATGCTCATCAACATCCTACTCTCATGTTTATATTTCATTTTCTTTATTTTATTGACTTATCTGACATTGTGAAAATGACATGTGTGAACAATCCTATGGATACATCTAGGAATGGAATATAAGCAAAAAAAATGGTTAGTAATAAAATAATGGGTTTAAAAACTTGATTTAAACTAGAATAAAACCCCATATATCTATTCATAATCCACTTAGTACTTTGTTTGATTTAATACTTACACTATTTAATGTTAGAAGTGGAAAGACTGGAATTCCTTTGAGTTGAAAATAAATTCACTTATTACTTAGATTTTACAATCTAAGCATATGTTTATGCTTATATTTGGGGATTTTGAATGATATTGATTGATAAGAACCTAAAATCTATATATATGTCAATATTAGTTGTGTTATGGTAAAACAAGATGATTTTTATGTATTATATTGATATTATGATTTTGTATTAAATTAAATAAGTAAAGATCTATCTTGATTTTATGAGTGGGAGTATATAATAAATATGTATTTATTATGCTTTGAAATTTATTTATTATATTCTACCATGCATGCTTCATTTGATAACAGGTGTTAGATATATGAGGTTATTGTCATGTAATATATATACTTATAATCTGGTATTATATGATATATTTAGATTAATTAGTATAGATAATGTGGTGTGTAACTAACTCAAATCCATGAGAGATCTAAATTATATAATATTTTTTTTGCTAAAGTAATTTTATAGCTAATACATTGTCATTCCATTATACTTTCCTATTTATATAGGTATGTGTGATGTCATATTAGATAGAGGATTATTTTCCATGGTCTATGTGACTATTAAATGTATTAGTGACTATTAAAAACATGTGTTTTGGTTGAATTATTGATATTAACACTAATTTTATCTAACCTTACATGAAGGGAAGAGCCACCTCTTATGGGGAGGTGTGTGGGAGACTGATGATCTATAATTGGAGGAAAAACACCCTGATGATGCTCTACCTCTCTTCAGCTGATCAACCATCTTATACTCTTACTCATGGATATTTTTATTTATTATTGATATATCTTATGAGGCTCAAATGTATTATTTTACATTATATCATGTGTATTTTGATATTTAGTGATGAAATATAATAATTTATACATTCTAATTTATGATATTTAGTATGGCAATGGCTATGTAAATTGTACATAATTCTTAATTTTGTAAATAGTATAAGTTGTAAATTTATGTATAACTATAAATGTGTATTATCTTAGTGTAATTATGTACCTTTCACTCTATTATGCACTTTTTGAGGAAAATTGTCTTCTATTATGTTTTAAACTATTTGAAAGCTAAAAGGATCACATTCTAGTCAGTGGATTAGATACATTTATATTTATACATATATTATTATAGATGTAAATAATATTCAAATAGTGAAACATAATGATAATTAATGGAAATTATTATGAGTAAAGTATGTAAAAAAAATTATGTGGCTTTTAGTGTAACCTACTTGAGTTGTAACATATACAATATTATTACACATGGTGCTTGTAACTATATTATTTTGAGATGAGTGATTTAGGAATAGTTTGTTCAATCCCTCACCTAAAACTTTGGAATTTATCAAAACATTTTATTTATCTATCGATAAAATGCTACGAATAACAAGTTTATACAATCTACTTGGAGAAAAAAATATCTACTTCCTTGATCAAGAAGTGGATTAGATTCACAAAAATCATAGATAATCATTAACTATGTCCAACACTTAATCATAAAAAAAATTAATAATGAATGGAATAACATGCTTTATTTTTTAATTTATGGAAGCATTTGTTTCAATAACTAATAATTGTATTCATTCATATGGTCATTTTGATTTTGATTTATAGTTTTTCATTGTTATGAAATTGACTCTTTTTATAAATTGGTAAGTATTTTTAGGTATGTCAAAAAATTAATTTGGATTTTATATACACATGATATTTTTAGTCTTTATCACTTATTGACAATTTCTCTTTCATGACTCATCAACACATCAATCTCCATAAATGAACATCTTAAGGAATGCAACCAAAAAGGGGCAGGGTCACATTTTAGTACTTTGTGAGAGATTTTTACATAATATTATGGATTAATTTAATTACTATATATATAAATTCCTTTTATTCTCTTTTTGTCTTCCTTTTCCATCTCTTTATGTCTAATTATGTTTGCCACTATGTATTCCTACTATATTTTCTCAACTAATATAGTATGTTTCCTATCTATTTATCCTTGTATCGCATCAACCTAACTAATATAATTATAATTATTCTAGTGTGACACAAACCCAAAAAAAAATATTAAAACCAACATTAGGTTATTTAAATAAGGGTTTGTGAACATAAATCCTTTAGGAACAGGTCTTCTTGAGTATAACTTATAAGAAAGCATTTTATCCCTTGTTATATATTATGCTTAGGATATATAAGTGTATTAACATAATATTATAAAATAATATATGAATATATTTGTGTGAAATTCATATTCCTCATAAGATTTAATAAACAAGACTCGCTCATAAAGAGTTCCTATTTTGCAAAAGAGTAGTGTACAACCAACTCTAGACTTAAGGGAATGTTTTTAAAACTCAAGGATTCCTCCTTATTAACAATATGATTAAATAAATTCATGAAATCTAAAATAGTAATAATATACTTAAACATATTAATTCATTAATAAAATATAATTAACATGTATTCACTCCAAAAAATTTACTAAATTTAATTTTATTCTAATGTTGCTTTCAATATCACAATGTAACATAGTCGTATAGCTTAGGTGATGTAACCCACTACACATGAGATTCCTCTCATTCACTTTCATTAATCATAAATATTAATAAAATAATTCAAAAATATGTCATTGGCATAATATTCCACAATTTCATGATCAAATGATACTATCAAAATGCTTCACATGATGTTACCCAATTGAATCGATTACATTTGACACTAGGGTCATAACATCTTCCACATAAATTCTACATAAAAGACAATTTTTATTGATACATATTATAAATAATTATTATATTCATATAATTTTTAATTTAACTCATTAACATGAATTTCATTAAGATATCACCATAGTTTTACCTCTAAAACCATTCACATAACTGAGTGCCAACCAAATAGGTTCTAGTTAATACATTATAAATAAATAAAAATATTAAAACATGAAAAAATACTCTCCTTAAATGTGGTATGTTATTATCACATACATTATATATTCAATGATCATGGAGTCCAAAAATATAATTCACTACTCAACTAATTTCCATATTAAACAACATAAGTATAACATTATGCATTGATTGACGTGATATCCATAATTTTGAGAATTATATTAAAATAAAATGTAGATTATTAATGCCCATAAATGATACATAAAACATAATTATAAAAAATGGTAAAATTTACAATCAACATTGATGTGTAATATTTTAAACATATATAAATCATTACCAATTATTTTGATGTAACTCAAGTGTCATCAAAAAAGAAGTGGTCATAAAGGAAAAAAGGAACAAGTTGATTACCGAAGAAATATGAGTGGAACCCAAATAGTTCCCATAATGAGATAATTCTATATTAATATCTAATTCTATTAGATTTTTAAACATACTTCACAACCAATTTACTTATTCACATGAACATAGTTATAATAAACTATTCATTTGTTTAAATTTTCCTTTCTTGAAAAACTTTATGAATATGAAAATTTAAGAATTTTAAGACTCAAACCAATGTAAATTCATATCAAATACCAATTTTACCATTTTGATAAAAATATATATATATATATATAAGTTTCACTTTACACTTAATTCATGAATGAAAAATTAAACAAACAACACTATCCAATTGGTTGAGTGTATTTTTCAATTCCTTTAACAAATTACAAATCTAATATAATGCTTTCTCCACCAATAAAATCAATGATTAATTTCATAATAATATTTTACTCATTATAAAAAGAGGGTTTATACCCATTACCATTATTATTCAAAAATCATAAAAACCAAATTTACATAATCACGAGCCAATGCATTCTAGTTCAAGCCAACGGTTATTTAATATAAATGTCTCTGTACTTATATGCCAACTTCCAAATTTATGTTTAAAGCCATGATGTAAATAATTATATTATAGCTTGTAATAACACAATCACTTATAATTTGGGTTATATTACACACCAATTTAGGCATAAATAAAACTTGAATTCATACTTTTAACATTCAATAATCTATTATCTATGAGATAAAACACTAACTCAGTCACCAAAACTAGTATATGAAGCACAAAATTAACCTAAAAGAACTTGAGCAAGGACATTATAGTGCAAAGTGAATTCATTATATTCATGATTATTCAATTACATTACAATTGAAATGAAAACTAGCAAGTCATAAAACCATATATATGATCAACCCAAGTCTATTGCATAACTATAGAGACCTCATTCCTTTCACCAATACATTCCTAAATGATACTCAACCATTACATAATAACCTTTATAGGTAGACACATATTTCATAACTCAAATATATCTATGGAAAAAACTAAAGATAGTTATAAATTAAAGACATTTACATACTTATAATGCACATAGTCAACCAAAAAATAAGTCAAAATACAACCTTATTACAATCTAATCATTTAAAAATTATTGAAAAATAACATTTCAATATGAATGAATATTAATTTAAACATCTATATATGTAACCAAATCAATAGAATAGTAAATAGTGGCATGAATATGAGTTAATGATTTACTTAACATAGTGCATCAAAAATAAAGACATACATTATTTAATGGAATCAACATATTTAACATTCATATACATATAGGATTCAAGTACATAAGTCCCAAGTATGGAAAATTATTTTCCATGATTCCACATATTTATAAATATAAACTCATAACCATATTTTGTGAAATGTCCAAGGTTTGAATCTAGCTAACCAAAAAAAACACACAAACCAACCCTATGAACCCTCCATTTTTGACCCTAGACCACCCCAACCATAAAAATTATGGGGATTCAAGATCATAAGGTTAAAATAGTTTAATTTAAAAACCAATGAGTTTCCAACCATTCAAAATAAAACACCAAACACCCATTCACAGACAAGTAGAAAATAAAAACCAATCTCATACCTTACTATTTTTAGTAAATACACAACTATAACATAATAGTGTTTTGAGTCATAAAAATAATGATAATGTACCCATTGTATGTTTTTAAAACAAAATGATAAAATCCAAATAAAAAACTTCACATAGTCATGAAACCAAAACCAACAAAAAATATAACTCCACAATCACAATAATAAAAAATAAATATGCATACCAAAATGCCAAATCCATCTCAAAATTACTTCGTTAAAATAGTCATATTCCTTCCAATTATTTTTGCATGAATAATCACAAAAAAAAACCCAAAGGCCTAAGTGTTCTAATTAATGTAGATATTTTTACCTTCATACTATTATACAATAAGGAACCAAAACCAAAGTTTGTATTCCTCTTCCAAACACCACACAATTTTTTTCATACTCCTTCCCATGAAAAATGAACATAAATTTACACCCCCTACTTGAGTCATAGTGAAATAGATTTAAATCCATGTTTCTATGTTCCCAAACTTTTAAGTATAAAAATGATACAAATTAATTCCCATTAACCAACTTAACAGTCTAGGAAACCTCCATTTGAACCAAACAAGGCTAATAGTCTCCCAAAATTTATGGTGGAAATTAGGTTTTCACTCATTCCACACCACCAATAAAAAAACTATTATGTTTTTGAATCATTAAAAACAATATAAATGAAGAAACCAAACCTAATTCAACATTTTTTCATTATTACAAGTTTTTCGATAACTAATGTCATCAAATGGCATGATTAAAATATAAACAAGACCAAAAAAATGACCCCCATGCATAAGTAACTTTCCTAGGTCGTGTTATAACTCAAATTTTTACCCTTTATAGGGTGTTTCAATCCATCTCAAATTGATATATTCAATGGGATTGATCTTAGGATTTGGGTGACCTTTAGGTGGATCAAACCTATAGATTATAGGCTTAGCTCCCCTTGATGTATCAATTAGGCTCTACTACTAACTAACTTTCAAGGAAAATGGAGAAGGATAACATGAAATAAAACTAAGGGGGTGATACACTAAATAAGTTTATCACTACCAACCAATTGCATGTGCACATATAAACCAAGAGACTAACCTCAACATACACTTCTCCTAATTTAAATCTCTCACATAAGCACTTCAATATGGAGGTTGTGATAGATGCTTATTCTAAGAGGACTAATAAAAAGTTCATAGAATTAAACTAATGATTATATAAAATCACTAAACCCTCATAATTCACTTGAAAACTTCACATCACCTGCAAAAGAAGATTTCAAACTACATCTAGCAGTTAGGAAAGGATAACATGCCAAGGAAGACTAGTCAAATAACTTGACAAGATCAAATATTCATGAACACACACTAAGTACAATCATAGTAGGTAAAAATAGTAGTTTATTATTTATATAAGGCATAAAAATTGTTAGGGTTTCACCATACCTAGGTGGAGGATCAATACAAAGCCAAATAAGGCTAAATTTATAGAGAATGCGAGTATAACAGAGAAAGACATAGAAGAGTGACATTGAAAAGTGTCAAGAAATATTTTAAATAAAGAATGGAATTATAAAATAATCTCATAAGATATAAATTATATGTGTTGATTTATTGAATATGAATCATCTTGGAAACGGAATATGAGTTTTTACATTTGCTTGACACCTCTTCCTTTATACTAAAACTATCCTCTTCTTGACTTGGAAAGTGACAAGTGGCACTCCTTGGTCATCAAGTAATATTTAGTTATAATATACCATTATTATTGACACCTTCCATATACTTATGAATCTTATATACTAGTGTTAAAATGATGATCACACCTTCTTAGGTGTCTTTAAATCCATTTGGTCTCAATATGCCTCTCTTTGCTTGCAAGCATAAAATTTCGGTTCCATATTTATGAGTGAAACTTATATTCATTAAAGTAATATCCAAACCTTTAAAAACTTTAATAAACCCATTTTGGTCCATAAAAAACTCTCTAACACTTCATTTTCCACCCAAAGTTTACACTTCTCCTCAATTTCTTATAACCCTTGAAACACACAAAACTCCTTATGTTGAACAATATATAAATGATATTGTGAAAATAGACATATTTTTGGGTACCCAATATTACCTTATAGATTTATTCCAAATTTCATGACCTAACATCAAGTTCAAGTACACTTATTCAACTATTTTCTCTCTCTAATTAGGCCTCAATTAGGTCTCTAGGCCTAAAAATTGAGATTTAGCTCTATGCAATTTCCACACGTGTTAAACCTCAAATAAACATTTTATTAACTTAAAATTCCACATAATCCTACTCCACATCCAATTTTAAGGTTTGATGTAATTTTTCACACTTCCAAATAGCTTTAAATAACCATTTTAACCCTTTTGTGTACACTTGTACCCTACATGTGTCAACGAAAGGCTTGAGAATATTATTAGGGTATTTATGAAGGATATTTATATCATATAAATATTCATCTAGTTCATATTGAGTGTTTATAAAAACTATCTCTCTCATTGGGTCATTTATGGTCTTCTTGATAGCCTGTGACATGCTTATCATCTTCATGATAATTAATAAAGCCTAAGGCCTTAATCAATGAAATAATACCAAAAATAACAAATATAAAATTCACCCTAACATCCCAAATGATCTTGGGCTCACATGTAACTTGTCCTTATATTTTTGATCTTTAGAAGGTGTCTCTTAGGTTAGTAAGCTTGCAATTGTGAGGTCAAAAGAGAAGAAAATGAATGAAAAGGGTAAAAAATATTTGGTTTTCACTTTAATGCATCACTAAGGTCTATATCATCCACCTTGACCTATTACAATGGTATTCCTTACCATTTATCTATTCTAGACCATCTTCACACTGCATTAGTTCAAGATAGGGTTTATAAGCATTCTAAAGTAAATGACCCTAGTGTGCTTACCTAAGCATTTATTTTCCTTATCAGTGAGTTAAATATCATGAAATAACTTTATATAAAAAAAATCATCTACCTAAAACTCTCAATCTTGAAACTCTCTTTCAAAACATTCAATCTTATGTCATCTTGTATACAACCATGTGTAATCTTCACTAGATTTCTTGAATGAACTCTCACGAGTCTTAAGTTTACATGGTTTTATCCTTATTACACCTATGTCCACTTTTATAAACTACCTTGAGATACTTCATTAACTCTCTTGATATCTAATCTCCAATGCATGACATTGCATCTTCTATTTCAACCTTGAAAACTAACTTGAATTGTCAAGAAGGCCTATAGACTATCATTTAAATCATTTAGGCCTATTGAGGCCTATTGATCACTCAATGTATCAAATAACCTTATTAATTATGATATTAAAATTACTTATATTCTCACCATATCTCTAACCTTTAACACCTCTTGGGAATCCATCAAATATCATTCCAAATGATCTATTCTTCACTTAGGCCTAGACTGACCTATAGGTGGAAGTTAAAGTGAGTGATTTCAAGATTAAGGTGAATCCTCTATACACCACTCTATAAAAAATTTCAAGACCATATTAGTATTTATGTCCTCAATAAATCATATTTATCCACTTGATCCCTAACTTCAATACACATATTGCATTCAATTCTCTCTCATGGTCTCACATAGGCCTGTAGGTGATAGTGTTGACTCCTTGGATATCACTTGGAGGGTTTATGATATTGAATATGATTATTATCACCTTAATATCATTTAATTATATTATCATAGGTTTAAAACCTAATTATATATTTTCAAACCTTATAGACTCCATCTCTCAATGTCCATGTTCTCTTACTCTTCATATTCCTATGACAGGCATGTTGTTTGACTTGGACTAACCTGTGGGTATACCATTTAAATTTCTTGAGAATTTATTTTCAAGGAAAAACCTTCTCCATTTGTCCTAAACTTCTCAAAATATAGATACACTACATTTATATCACCATTTAGGTCCTCAAATTCCGTTCCTTGGTACACATTTCAATGCATTTCCATGAAAAGAGACCTATAGGTTTGCAGACATTCAAGTGTACATTTTTATGTTTTTTTAACCTTTTTTGAATCCTATTTTTATATTTATAAACCTGGTATCACTTCTACATTTCCAAATTATAATTATTTTGAGGTCATGACCCTTATATGTCTCTGATAATGCAAGTTTAGACTCTTTCCAAACCATTGTTGTGTAGGTAGCCTACACATTATTTAAGGTGAGTTATGATGTGACCTTTTAGAAGGCTAGTATAGAGTGATTAGATAGTTTTATATATCTAAATAAAGTGTGAAGATGATAAAAAAAACTTAGATAATCATTTGGATGCATTAGACCCTACAAAAAATATTCAAGCCTTAAGTGCAAACCTACAACTTCTACTATGGATATCTCTTGCTCACTTTCCAATGCCACACATGCCAAAAATATAGAATATGAAAGTTTTAAAAGGCTTTTTGGGTCCTGGGGAGTCCTTTTAATTACTCACTTTTCCTTCACTAGCTCATTATTTCATCAACCATGCTCAAAATTGAGACCTTGGGGTTTTACAAGGGTTTAAGACTATCTAATGGTCTTAAAACTTGTTCATAAATATGGGGGCACCAATATGATAACCAATTCCACAAAGTTAAAGGCTATTAGACCCCTTATCCTTCCTGTAAGCTCATACCATGACTCTCTCTCCTTATTCCATGCCAAGTACATGAAGTTGACCCTTGATAGTCTTTTAATAAGTTGATGGAGGTCTTGAAGCAAATTTCAGTTTCTTAGGACCTATAAAAACTTTATATTTGTGGATATGACTTAAGGAAAGTGAATCAACACTCTGAATATGTTTTCACTTAAAAGTGGATTCTCCAAGTTTGGACAAGTGCCTTAACTATCTAAAAAAGGGTGATTCTCTCATTTGGTTATTAAACGTACAAAATTGACATGATCTAACATTTTTGGCATGTATGCAAGTTAGATAACTACTTCACAATATTGGAAAATTTTATTTACATTGATATTTCATCTTGTTGGCCTTGACATATGTTGGATTTGGATATATTCACTTTCCCCTTGCATGATACTTTACCTTAAACTTCACAAAATAATGTTAACTTTTTTAAACAAGTGTAAATTGTTCAAATAAGGTGGTCAAAACATGAGATTATTTTGAGGGAAACTTTGTGACTAGACTAACATAGGAAAAACATAAGATATTACCTTAATTTTGTCAAAATAATCTTAAATTTTTCTAATAGTACCTCAACAAGACCATTTGAAGACCTCACAAGGCATAAAATGGTTACTAACAAGGTTATTAATACATGACAAGAATTTTTTTTGAACCTAGGTAATGGTATCCAAAATTTGGCTAACATCTTTGGTGGTCTCTTTGGGATGATTACTTACTAAGCATATAAACTAGTCACCTAGTATATCCATTGGGTAATGGAGTCATTAATACTCAAACTCAAACCTAAAATGAATTTAATACAACAAAAGATAACTGACTTGACCTCAAAACACACAACAAAAAAACACAACACACAAAAGAAAATAACACATGAAATAAGACAAAACATAGTTGTGCTCACAAGCACTTAGTGAAGATAAGACATAAGAAATAACTATACACAACTAATCTCAGCATATCTTCTTCCTCCATGATCAAATGGGAATATTTTGGTATCACCATTACACCAAGAAATCATACTATTACATGATGAATGAGTTCTAGTCAAGTGCTATTTTTGGCATGAGAATTTCCACCTATATTTAAAGATGCTTGCATGATCATGGTATCTTTGACTAGCAACTAGACTTTCTTGATTCATTCCCTTATACATAGGATGATTGAGTGAGTCAAGTACCAAATCATACTCATTACAAACTTGTTTTCTTGGCATAAATAATCACATTTCTTCCTCATACATAAATTGCTCCTAATTATCTATGACATGTTCATGCCTATCATATGTTAATTTCTTGATATCTTGCTCTTGTTTGCTTGAACTCTCATGAGCTAGTGTCTCACTAGGAAGAGTAAAAACTTCAAAAGAATATTCATTTTATCTAATATAATATGGATACCATTTTATATTTTCAAATTCATTTTATATATCTAGATACTTCTACCATAAGTCTATCATTATTTTGCCATCCCTCTTAAAGACTTAAAACCTAAAACACATATTGTTGATTTGAGAAAGCATATAACTTATTATCATGAACTTCATGATGATCACTTATAAAATCATCCATCATTACCATAACTTGGCCTTGATCTTCAAATTCTATAGCCTTATGGAGTGGCAAGCTTGTAGAGTTGCCTTCATTTTAATTGATGCCTTACTTGACAAAACTAATTTCTTCAATCTAAATTAGACCATTACATGTCTCTATTATAATGTAACCTAATCTTATGACCTCAATAAAATATTTAAATTAATCTTCACCTAGTTTTAGCTCACCTAGACCTTATTTAATCTTGATAGGAGCTAGTATAAAAGTAGGCATAAACTAAATTTAAGAAATTCTAATTTGTACCTAGTTGATCATGCTCTTGGGGATCAATTTTTTTTCACCTATAATGGATCTTTATAAGATTCTTATTCTATTATACCAACTTCATCTTTTTATACTCTATCAAAGTCAACTTTCTCTTCAACTTTAAATGTTTATTTGCATCTCTCTTTACCAAGAGGTATTCCAATTATGACCTCCTCTTCTGGTTTACTTGAAGTGTCATCTTCATAGCCTTCTTAGGAGTGATATATTGTTATAACTTGGATTTCTTCCTTAGGAAGAGATTTTTCATCTTCACAAACCAATTTTGAGTTCTCATGATTAATTTTATTGTCCTTCTCTTCCTTCCATTCACCAATGAATCCCTCCATATTTGGAAGGTATTGAATTTTAATTTTATCCCCAAAGACATCATTCTTCACTATAATCCTCTTTTTAATTGACCTTTAGGATGAGGAAGTCTTAAACTTTTCAATCTTATCAACAATAATTTCTTTCTTTTCTTGGATTCCTTCTCGAAGTGATTTCCAATATGGGAAATCATTAGGATCTTGAGGAGGGGAAATAGGTAAAGATCCTTCCTTGATCTCAACTTCCTAATCTATTCTTGTCTCATTTTGTTTGTCCCATAATTTAACTACTTTATTCTATCTTAGAATCTTAAAGGACTTCTTGGGGGGTCTTGAGGAAGAGGAATGGAATTTTATGCCAAGATGGATTCATTAGCTTCCCTAAAATTAGTAATCAATCTCTCCAATTATGATTTGTTTTGATTCTCAACAATAGGTTGCTCAATAACAACCAATTTGTTCTTTTGGATGTTATCTTATATTGATTTCCATGATGGAAAATATTGAGGGGTATGTGAGGGGCTTGGGAGACTATGAAGCTCACTTGACTTGATATTTTGAGGAAGCATGGATGACACATAAGAGGGTTGAGGTGGTATAGATTAAGACACATGAGGTTGATAGCATTAAACATGCTACCCTTTATGAACTCTTAGCTTATCCTCTATGCCTTGAATTAGGACACTTATGTCCATCATGTCACTTGTGATTTTTTGCCAATTTGTTCTCTCATTAGGTATCCACTCTCTTTTTATCAACTGTAATAAGTCTCTCACATTATGAATGAGATGACTACAGACATTTTCACCATATTTCCTTTATGTGTAAGTCATATCATAGCCTAAGAGGGTTTGATTAAAATTTAAGATGGACTAATTTGAAGTATGGATATGTTGTCTAGGGGTAACATGGTATTTATAAGGATGATTAGAGGAATGAGAGGGCTATGAAAGAGGTGGACTATCTTGGTATGACTATTGAGGCAAAGAAAAAGGGTAGTATTCTTGATAACAAGGATGATCATATGGATAACTAGAATGATGTGAAGTGAAAGTAGGATCATTATAGGATGGATATGGTTCATTATAGGTCTAATATGACTCAATAGGCTATTTTTAAGGGTTAATATACTATTAACAAGGATCAACATAAGTTTTATAATTCTCATCAACTTGTGTAAAATATAAATCAACATCAAAATTAGCCATAAGACCTCATGAGAATGATAGAAATGAAAGAACACTTACTTAAAATGGTACCTAGACTACTATAACTACTTGAATACATTTAGAGTAAACATTTATGTTTGTTGAAATGTCTCCAAATATTGATACATTGAAGATCAACACCAAAATTATTAAATTTATTGCAATCTAGTACCATCAGGTGTGCCATAACTATTATAGATCAAATTTTCACATTTGATAAGGTGTTTAAATCCCTCACAACTTGAACTATGGAATGGGATTTATCCTAGGCCATGGGTGACCTTTAGGTGGATCAAACCACTAGATTATAAGGATATCTATCCTTGATGTATCAATTATCCTCTACTACGAACTAACTTACAAGGAAAAGGGAGAATGATAACATGAAATAAAACTAACTGAGGAGGTGATACACCAAATAAGATGATCAATATCAACTAGTTTTATCTACACATATAAACCAAGAGACTAACCTCAACATACACTTTTCCTAATTTGAATATATCACATAAACACTTTAATGTGGAAGTTTTTATAGATTCTTAGGCTAGGATAACTAATAAATAGCTGATATAATGACACTAATGATTATAAAAACTCACTCAACCCTCACACTTCACATGACTTAGAAAATATGCTTTCAAACTGCATCTAGGTGTTAGAAAAAAATAACCTGCCAAGGAAGACTAGTCAAATCACTTGACAAGATCAAATATTCATGCACACACACTAAGTAAAATAATAAAAGGAGGTAAAACTAATAGTTTCTCATTGATCAAAGGAATACAAATGGGTAGGTATTTTCCATACCTAGGTGGAGGATCAATACAAATCCAAACAAGGCTAAATTTATAGAGAATGAGAGTGAGAGAGAGAGAGAGAGAGAGAGAGAGAGAGAGAGAGAGAGAGAGAGAGAGAGAGAGAGAGAGAGAGAGAGAGAGAGAGAGAGAGAGAGAGAGATGTGTAGAAGAGAGATATTGATAAATGTTAAAAAAGAGTTATCATAATATTTTCAAGGACATATGTTTCATTCTTGAATATGCATCATCTTAGAAATGGCATAGGATTTTTTCGCTTTGCTTGACACCTCTTGCTTTATATTCAAACTGCCCTCTTCTTGACTTGGAAAGTGACAAGTGTCACTCCTTAGTCATCAAGTCATATTGAGTTAAATTTTAACCCTATTATTGAAACCTTTCATATACTTAGGAATATTGTATATAGATTATATAATAATGATCACACCTTCTTAGGTGTCTTAAAATCCGTTTGAGAGGTCTCACTATGCCTTTTCTTGTTTGCAAGCATAAAATCTTGGTTCCATCTTTATGAGTGCAATCTATATTCATGAAATGCATATCCAAACCTTGAATAACCCAAATCAACACATTTGGTTCCTGTTACTTACCCAAGTTTTACCCTTTTGAAAAGGACTATTCAAACCCTCCTCAAACATGGACTAACATAGGGTTGACCTATAGGTTTTGGGCTACTTAAAATATAGGTTAAACCTCTAGTTTTATGGGGATAGTTCCCCTAAATTATCACTTTAATTCTCTCTCTAAGACCTAATTCTATTATTATGAAAAGGGATAAACATGAAAACTTTGAAAGAAATCTACACTAGAGTGGTGATGCACCAATGATTAACTATCCTCTCTTAATTTACCCCTTAGACACACTTATGAATATGATGAAACCAATAACTGATCAAACCTCTCAACAAAGTTCTAGTCATGAATTTTTCATGTGAAGGTTAAATGGAAGTTATACAACTTGAAGATTAAGAACCTAGATCTGCATAAGACATTATTATCTCATAACACTTTAAGGACACCTATACTTATCAACACTTCACACAACCTACATAGACTGAGAATAGGAAATTAGGTGTATGAAAGGACCTAAAAAATATAATTGTACTCATACATTCTAAAAATAAACTATCATAATGTACACTAGCATTCAAATAAGAAGTCTACAACTATTTTTTTATTGATTCAAAGGCATAAGGTATAATTTTTGTAAAGCTTTAATACACCTAATTGAGGTATGAAAACAAATATCTCAATGCCTCCTTATATATAATGTTCATGATATAGAAAAAAATAATCTAGGTGTAGGAGAGGCCATAAATGAGACCAAGGTGGCCATATGGTAGTTACAATAATCATAATCACTCCTTCCATATGTTGATGTCCTTCAATGAATCCCTTTTAGTATTGAGATGAGGTGTGGAGGCTATAACTTCCCTATTTTACTTCATGTAGAGAATTAAAATGCCCAAAATATCCCATAATTATATCTAATGATAGTTACAAGGTGCACATGAGGTGTGATTAGGCCTTAAGAAGCATTGAGTAACCTCCTCTTCAATGTGCATATTGACTTGACATTGAAACTATCTTTATTCCTTCATAATGATCTTAAATATTGAATATTATTGCCTAAATTGAAATTTTAAAAGTGTAAATGGTGTATCATTAACCTCATAATGTCATTTTACACCACTGGGACCTTTTACTTGATGATCAAATAGGCCTCACCTGTAAGTTCATATTTTTACATATTACTATTTAAATGATTTAGATAGTTGAATCAAGCTCTCAAATCATCTGATAAGGCTTAAGGTCTTATTTTATTAACCTTATGTATCAACACTTAGACATTTCAAGTATCATTCACTTACAACTCATATATCTTGCATGACTGGGCCATTTAGACTAGCTTCATAGTCTAACTATTTAGAAGAAGTTAACAGAGATACCTATAGGCAAATATATGAACATTTCTAGTCTTGGAGGAGTATAAAAAGTCTTAAACTAACATTTCCCATGATTTATAACTCTTGGTTTTGTTTTTCATCCCCTTTTCCACTTAAAACCTTAAACATTCACATTTTTGGGGGTGTTTTTACAACCTCCAACAACTAGGGACCATGGACATGGCCTCTTTTGACTTGACAATGTGTTTTAGGTGGTTTTCAAGTGTCACTTTTAGGTTTAGATGTATTTTTCACTAAATATTCCTAGTTAAGTCCTTATTAGGGTTTTATAGGGGTTTAAGAGTGCTTAAGACTCTTAATGTTAGTTCATAGAGATCAGGGCTTCAATATCTAAATAAATTAAAATAGATACATGTTAATATACCCATACACATCTCTTAAAGTGATTGTCTCCCCATCAAAATTATTCAATATAGTTGTGAACATTTGAAAATTCTCCTCAAGTGAGAAACATGCTTCTTGAGAAGTGTTAGGATGTTTGTATACTTAAAGGGGAAAATATGGGAACTCTTCTAGAATTAAAGTGACTAAAAGATCCTTAAATATCATGATAATATCTTGCAAGAAGGTCTAAGGCACCCCTACTTCTTGAATTATTCTCCACTCCACCTTTTAGTGGCACTACTCTAACGAAGGTGTTAGACTAGTTTTCCTACACATATAAATCTTGAATTTTGCCTTTATCATGAGGCTACAAGGCACTTATATCTTTGTTTCAATATGAATACCAACTAATAAATCTCAAGGAGTAGTAATATTGGCTTGATAAAGCCATTTGGTTTCCATTAAACACACATAGATATCAATATCAACATATTCCTATCTACTTACAAAACCAGTCATGGAGGTCACTGTAGATGAATTATAGAGGGATATTTAGAGGATTTTGGAGCCATTCCCTCTCCTTAACTTCATAATTCACACAAAAACTCCCCATATTTCTATTATTAGGCTCAAACTAGTCTTTTTAGGCCTATTCTATACATTTTGAGCCCTACACTTCACATCTAGTAGGTTTCCATGATGTTTAAAGGACTTTAGGAGACCTTAAATATAGTTTTAGGGTCAAACAACCTCATATAGATGTGTTTTAGGGAAAGAATCCACCATCAGATAGTTTATAGGGTTTAGGTAGGGTTTAGGATGTCCATCATCTTAACTATGGTTCATACCATACACAATTCCAAATCAAAACCAATTTCCATGAACCTATAGTGCATTTACCCCTTCATATTTCCTCAATAGCTTGGGGTACCATGTAGAGGGTGTATCGAGAGAGGAGTATTGAAAGGTGACATTTAGGCTGTCTTATAGCTAGTTTCAATAGGTAATTTTCTTAAGGATCATTCATAAAAATTACTCCCTCAATTATTATAATTACATCATGTATTTTTATTCCATAGAGAGACTTAAATTTCCCCAAATTCCTTAGGATTGAGCCTCTCAATGGTGAAGTGTATGAACACTTGAAGTTGCACTTTGAGCTAGATGTGTTTGGGGTTTTATCACTCAAGTAGGGATTTGAAACCATTCAAACATTTTCATTGTTTTCCTTGACTTGAAACCATATTATTAGGTCCTAACACACCCTTTCACATCCTTCATGTCCATCAACCTTGTTATAAGGACTTGGGGAAGTTTTAAGATTATAATAGGGTGTAAGAGTAGTCTTAAGTTATGTCTACATTAGCCTACCCTCAAGGGAATATGATGGAAATACTATATGTTATTTCCATTGGAGGATGTATTAATAATTAAATAATCATTTTGCACTAATTTATAACCATATATGGACTATATCCTACCTAGAAGCCCTTAAAAATAAGAACTCACTTATCAAATTTAGAATTGACTATCATAGACTAGGTTAGGTCTAAGATGAATAGGGGTATACCCATAATTTTTATAGCCTAAATAGAAGCATGGATGCCTAAAAATAGTCACAATTATAATTATTACTAAGTTTGAAGGCTTGAACTTTCCTATAAAGATCACAAACAACCATTTTGTCTTGACTAGTTGTAGGTTACTTGCAACCTTGAGTGGTTAGTAGCATGAGGGTTTTGAGGGTCTTTTTCCTTCATGTCTTTAGAAACTCATGGTGATATGATGTCAATAATACGTCTAAGAGATAGTGACAAACTCAAATAGAAACTTCCAACATATTTTCTATTGTATATCTTCTCATTCTTAGGCTTAGGATTCAGGCTCAGTTAGGCATGTTTGTCCTCAAGCCTATGTTTGATATTATATTTCTTGTTAGATGGAGTGATCACTAAGATGTTTCCTCCTCCTTATTTTGAACCTTAATTTTCCTTATATTATTATTTCATCTTACCATAAGTAATATGTGGTTATCCATATGCATCAACACTATTGTAGGCATTCACTCACATATGTGGATTGTCTACAAGGGTTTGAGCAACAAGCTTAAATAAGAAAAGAGTGGTCTATAGTTTATTATAACTCTTGTGATATATTAATAATCTCATTCAATTATATTTTATATACATCCTCTTATTCTCATACCACTCCTTATGCCCATGAGTGGTCCACATAGTACCCTTGATGGTCTCTACATAGTATGCTCAAGATGGTTTCCTGTAGGTGACCATTGGATTCTCATTAGGGTATATGACCTATATATATCTAACCTTCCATGATATAATGGGTTTTAAGAGTTAAAATGGGTATATAATCATGTGTTCACATTGTTTAGACTTTGGGGGAAGGGTGGATGAGTGGATGAGGATGACTGTGGAGTGATCTGGGGTTGGAATATGAAAGACAAGGTTAAAACATAGTGTAAATGGTAGTATAAACTAAAGTATGAGAACCATTCCAAGGGAACCCATAAGTGCTCTAAATAACCTATTACACATACCTATGAAAATATATCACTTTATAGGTAGAAAATGGGCACATATAGTAAAAAAGTGAAACCTAGGAATCTTCAATAAACCTTAACATTGGCTAAGAACCTTAAAGTTTTATAAAATTTATTGTGTGAGCTTTGGATGCAAGGAGGGTGTTTTTTAGTCCTATGAGGCTACCATTGAATTTAAGGTACCTACTCATAAATATGAGGATGACTTAACATCACTCCAACACATCATCTCATACTCCTAACTATGTTTGAAGTTTATGAAGGCACCATTTAACAACATACAATGCTCTTACATAGTGGACATTAGATTCACATGATCCCTTTATTTTGAAGACACCCTAAGAAGATAAGAAGCTAATGTTAACATCAAACTTGAGAAAATGATGTATAGGGAATCTTGAATCACTCAACCAATCCTTCAACATTGTCAACTCTTTTTAATGAAAGCACTCAATACTTTGCTCACTACCCAAATCTACTAGGAGACTATAGACCCTTCTAGTCTATAGGTTTTTTGGTTCCACAAGCTCACATGTGTGAGCCAAACATTGAAAATGCCATGGGACGTCCCTTCAAGACCTAAATAAATAGGAATAACCATTAGTTTTTCCAAACAAGTTAAAAAATCATGAAAACTATTATATTCTACTTTTCTTATGTAAAAATGGATAACATACAGATCCATTAATTTATTAAGGAATTTTCATAGATCTTAGGGGACTAATCTAGAAATAAATGACCATGAATGAAATATGAATCAATCTACTTATTATGGCCAAGAGATTGGGTTCTCATTCTCTTTCCTTCATATGGTCTGAGCACAAACATGAAATTCTCTCTAAGCCTACTACTGAGCTTGATGGGATGGTAGGTTAGTTATAAGATCCCCAATCACTAAAATAGTTTGGTTTCTTTTACACTTTCCACTACTAATTTCCTCTTAAAAATCTAGACTCCACATGAGTCAATCTATACTATACAAATTCATACCATTTGGAAAACCTCTAAAACCTATAGTTTTTCTACAATTTTTCTTTTTTTAGACCAAAAACCATTTTTAACATGCATGATGGAGGGAAAATAGGAGTTGTGTGATTCTTTGAAGTCTATTGTACAAATTAAGGAAGATAAAAAGTCATAAATTGGCACATGTGGGGCGTACTAGGGAGGATTTAAGCATTGACCATGGTGAGAATGGGTTCAATGGTGTATGAAACTACTTAGTAATGGTTTTATGGATCTAATTAGGTCTATTTAATGCATGGATAGTGTCTTAGTGGCCCATCAAGGTCAAATTAGGTCTGAACATGGTCAAAAATATTAATTTTAGGACATATTCATAATCTTCAAGAGATATAGCAAATGGATACCACACCAACATATATGAAAGACCTTTAAAACCTATAAAATACCTCAATTAGACCCAAAACACTCTCATGATGTTCTTAAAATCTTAAAAATGAGCATACCTTACATGATTGGGTAGACCAAAGATGCTTCTTGATCCTTCACTAGGTTACCTTCTCAATTCACTTCCACCATATCACTTTTGAATGTTAAAACTTCATAGAAATAACCAAAGGACTATCTAGATGTTTAAAAATTAAAAAAAAACTTGGTAAAATCTAAAATAGAGGTAAGGAGGATTATCAAGCAATGTGATAGCATGAAAAGACATTGAACTATATGAACAACCCAACCTCACAAGGGTGAATGGTAACCATGGAGACTAATGATGGATTAGGAATTTAAGACCTTAAGTTGACCCATTTCTAGGTCTAAGACTAGAAAGTGGTCAACATTTCTAATGACTCAACTAGCTTGACTAGATTTTTGGTCAAGGGAACTCAAAACTCATTGACTTACTCCATAACTAGCAAATAAACCTTTGACTATACATAGACTCTGTTCAATACCTTACAGACTTTGAGACTTAATGAGACATAAAAAGACAAAAAATAAGAGATAAAAAAAGACAACATGCACACAGAAAAAACCACAATACAAAGTAACAAATAACTAAGCATGTGCAAAATTACTTAGAAGAAAAAGACAAACACTAACTACTATGTACAAGTAGACTATAATGAAAACTAATATTAAAACTTGAGGAACATCCTATCGACATGGATGGGGATTTCCTCACCATTAAATATATATAGTTGAAAATAATTTATCTCCTTATAGATGGTGATGATATAAGGACCACTCCAAAGAATGTTAAAATTCAAGTGTTTACATGGCTAGGCATGGTCTTCATCCCACTTAAGCACAATATCTCCTTGTTGAAAGGTCTTGGATGATCTCTTTTATCAAATTATATCTTGATTTGGTGTTTAATATACCACATGGAATGTATTTCACTATCCCTTATTTCCTCTAACTCTCTCAACTCATTCACTCTTACATCCATTGCATCATCTTCCAAGAGCTCAAGTTGGTGTGCAAGCTCTAAGGATGGTAGTTCAAGGGAAATGGGTAGTTTTATCTTTTTACATAAATAAGGAGGTAAGGTGGGTGCCTAATAAACCTCTTAAGTGTGACTCTATCTACCCATAAGAGAGTCTTCAACTTTTTTTTCCATTCTCTTTGACTGCCTTCCATTGTCCTCTTAATGATTCTTACCAAGTTTTTATTGGTGGACTTTGCTATTCTATTGCCCTATAGGTAGTATTTGGAGGAAGATTTGAGATAGATGCCATAGATAAGAGACCACTCATATATTTTATCACTACTAAATGCTAAGGCATTATTTGATATGATGGTTGAGGGAATACCAAACTTGGTTAAAATACTACCATAGAACTCCAAAATTGAGTTCTCATTAGCTTCTTTGAGTGTAGGTACCTCCACCCACCTTGTGAAGTAATTAGTGGCTATTATAACCCACCTATTACTATATATAAGGGGTATGTTTCATTCATATTAAGTTTAAGCCCCATTGAATCAAGGGTCATTCAAATTAGATAGGTTTTAAGGGTAATGTAAATAACCTTTATTTACTAGTGAACATGGCACACTTAGAACACTTTTAGACCCAAGCATGTGAGTCTTTAAACAATGTGAGATAAAATTATCTTTCTCTAATTATATTGGAGGTTTTTTTCTTATTTTTAAATTTCTCACCTATAGGCCCATTATGAAATGATCTAGTAACCTATCAATTTGGCTTGATTCAACACACCTTAAGAGCATACCTCGTATGTCCTTCTTGAAGAACACTCCATCCACAAAGATGTAAGGAATGGACTACAGCCTAAATTTCCTTCTTTTGTTCCTATATAATCCCATAGGATATTCACCTATTTGGAAAAACTTCACCACATCATTGGTCCAACTAAGAGGAGTCATGTTTATAGCTACTTGTTGATAGTTATAGACTGATAACACTTTTTTTATCTTATTTAACCTCTACTAAAATATGTTCAAAAATTCCCCTACCTTTTATAATTTTTGTGACTCTCACTTCAATGTAATTATTCATACATATTGTTACCCATCCATCACTCTTATCACTTAAGTCTCTATTAAGTATGAACTCCTTTATGCTTGGATGCACTACCATTACAATGACCTTATTGTTAGATACCATGTGTATAAACCTTTTAATCCTTGTCATAATACCAAGGACATGATTTTTCATAAAGGTGTATCTTTATTCATATCCTTCCAATGCTTGACTAAAAAAATCAATTGCTTGTTCTAGTCCTTCATCATTTTGCTACATGAGCATAACAAAAATGGCATCATCTATGAAAAATGCATACATGAAATTTGTTTTATTAAATTTAGGGTTGAGGAGGGTGGGAGCTTGAGAAATGGCCTATTTGATCTTCTCAAAACTTATTTTTCCCTCCTTTATCCATGAAAACTCCTTGTGCTTCTTGAGTATATGAGTAAGTGGCTTCACCAACTCTAAAAATCCTATAATCAATCTCCTTATGAAGTTAATCTTTCCAAATAAGATCTAAAAACCTTTCTTATTATTAGGTAGGGGTAAGGATAGGATTAATTAAATCCTTTTAGGGTCAATGGAGATGACATCCTTTGACACATGTCCTAATAGTATTCCCTCATGGAATGCAAACATGTATTTTTTGGGGTTCAAGGAGACCCCAAATTGTATACACCTATCAAACACTAACCTAAAGTGTGCCATGTGATATTTAGGCTCCTTTGAAAATTTAGTGATGTCATCAAGATATATGAGCATCATATAATTAATGATCCCTTAGAAGGAAACATCCATTTCCCTTTATAAATTTACCTCTGTATTAGATAATCCAAAGGGTATCTTCATGTATGCATAGGTTCCCCACATTGTTATAAAGGTACTATTATGTCTATATTTATCCTTAACTAATATCTGATTATACCTATAGTATCCATCAAGAAAATAAAACTTCTAAGAGCCTATAACCTTCTAAAGGATTTGATCTATGGATGGTAGGGGATAATGATCTCTCAAACACTCCTTATTGAGGTTTTTAAATTCAACACATAAATGTATCTCCTCATTATTATTCCTCAAAAGCACAAGGTTTTCCACCCATGAGGAATGTTTAATATGGAATACAATCTTAGATTCAATCAGTTTTATTAATTCCCTTCTCATGAGCACCTCAACTTTAGGGTTGACTGATCTTTCTTTCTACCTTACCAATTTTGCATTATCCTTAAACTCTATGGTGTGTTGGGATAACATAGGGTCAAACCCTTTCAAATCATGGTACTTTCATGTGAATACATCTCTAAACTCTTGACATAAGGTTATGAATGTATCTATCTCATCCTTGGTATTCACTTTCTTTAACTTAAACAACTTGTCTTTGAAAATAACTACCTTATCATAGTGTTCCTATTTTGTGGAGATACCCACCTTATCCTTCCTCAAATAATAATATTCATTTAAGATACTCTCTAATTCCACTAAGCCTTTGGTCAATTTTTTAGTCATTAACTAGCCAATTTGATCACCAAATTGATGTTACAGTCTACCTTAGTTCTTATGACAAAATTTTGCTTCATGTTGGAAAAATAATGCAATTTGACTATCACTATCAAAAACTTTCCAAATAACCTCATTATTAGGTAATTATGGCCTAAACACAACCTTGATTTGTGATTACCCTTTGGTGCCTTTAACTCCATCAACTATGTCATATTGTGTACCAATGGTAGCTAGTCTTTCTACATGATGATTTGACTCCTTAGGTATGGAATATATTTTAAAGGCTTGGAAGTCTTCCAAGATATCCAAAAATTGATGTTTATATGTCTTAAAAATTATATTTTTTACTTCACTAATACCGCTCTCCTAGTGAACCACTAGTTTACTATCTCCCTTCACTCGTAAGAGTTTGATTCCTTTTCCTTGCCCATTGTAGCCCATGAATGAGGGATTCATATTTTTCAATTTTTCAAGTGAAAATAAATGAAAAATTTAGGCATAATAGTACCTAATATTGGAATGGGAGACAAGTATCACTCCTACCCCACTTCCATTCTTTAACCTTGATTCATCATAGAATAAACTCCATATGCCTTCATGTTCTTGAGTTGGGATTGTGATACTGGGTATAATAGATCCTTCTTCATGAATATATCCTACACCTAAACCTACCTCTTTAATGGTATTTTATGGGTCATAACTATCATTATCTATTTCCAACTCATTAAAGAGAAAATTTAAGATGCCTTCAGGTGATTATTTAGGTTTTTGATCATTGACATTCTCATTTTCATCTAAGATAGTGTTGTTCACATTAAATAGGTTGGGCATGTAGGGTTCTAAGTGGAACTTATAAATAGGTTAGGACCTAATGGTAATAATTTCCCCATACCTAGTCATAAATACCATGTATGACTAGTCAGAAGAAAGATACCACCCAATTTTTGTAGTGAAATCCCTAGATAAGCATAGGGTAAAATATAGAGGAAGTTCAATGACGACGATATTTTGAGAGATGGTATAGTTAGGGAAGGAAACCAATACAATATTTAGGTCCTTAAGAGCACCTATAGTCTTTTTGGGAGGCCCATCCAATTGAAAAACTCCCATTTCATTGGGTTCATACTTAAGCTCTAACTTATCAGCTATAGATTTTGGTATGCCATAAGTACTATAACCACTATCTATCATGAAATTTTAGACAAGGGAGTCTCCTATTATAACTAATAATTATAATGGAAGTGTCATTACTACTTTAAGATCTTTTGGTTCACTAGGTTGACTATTATTAACAAATATTACACTTTATCAACTTATTTATTCATGAGTGAAAGCTTGGAAAGCTCTTATTAAAGGAGATATTTCTACCCTAGAATGAGTAAAACATCCCACATAGGAATAATAACATTGGCCTTATTCATGTAATATAAAATTCTAAATGGAGATATAATTGTCTTAGGCTATAACTTGGAAGTAGAAGCATCATTTATAGCTTGTGTGACTTGGGGAATGAAAGGACTCTTCTACTACTACACATGTCTTTTTGGTGTCTATAATGTTGGCCATGTTTTATGGTTTTCACCTTGAGTGGGATATTCTTGAGTTATTTTTGGATGTGTTTAGGTGATTTAAACTACCCAAAACTATCATCAACCATCCTTCTCTTAGCCCTTGTGTGGGCTTCAATTGAGTTATCTACCTTGAGCACATTCTACCCCTGATTTGATGCCACTTCCCCAAATGAGTGCTCACCTTATTTAAAGTTAAAAAAAGTGGTTTCATAAGGTGAATTAATTCCATTTACTCCTTCTTGACTTGGCACTTCATCTGGGGTCATGAAAGGCATGTCTCCCAAAGGTATTTGAGAACCTTATTTATGTTATGGAGGAGGCATGTTGTGATGTGTTTAAAGGACATGACCTTGTTTCATATAATAATTTTGACATACTTCACCACTTGGAGCCATTATCATTTGACCTAATTTCCCCCATGTATTAGACTACTGACCTTCTTATGAATAGTTATTTTTAGTTGGCACCAAGGCCCTTAAACTAATAGTAATATTGGGATTGAAACTATTTTAAATTCTAGCCTATATAATATGCCATTGGCCTTATTGGTTAGGTTGATAAGGAGGCCTATTATATGCATAAGATTTATATAGATCTTGGTAAGGGGCTTGATAAGGTCTATAAGATGAATTATGTTTCCTCTCCAAACCTACTAGTTTGTTGTTTTGAGATTTGAGTAGTCTAATTATCTTACCCAACCTATCTACTTGGTTACCATCAGATTGATATTGATTATTTGGATATGAAAATGGAGCAATGATGGGGTAGGAGGTTAAATATATATAAATAATGGAATGAGGGGCCTAGGGTTAAGTTTGCCTACTTGAATTAGGTAGTTTTTTTCTCGCAGGGATATCTCATAGGCTTTTAGAAAGGTAATCCCCCCATTGACTATATCATCATAGCTACATTAGAATTCAAGGCCCTTAAATAGTACAAGAAGGCAAAATTAGGGGTGGGCTTGATGATGACAAAAATCCTATCCCATTTTTTTTAAAACTAAAATCTAGTATGGATTCCAAGGGGTATATCTTGATTGAGGTGATTTATTTTACTAAGGAGACATGGTCACTTATATCCTCAAGGGGACTATTTCAGATAATTTGGACTTATCTATAGTCCAACTAAAAATATATATCAAGAATACACCTACATTATTTAAAATTTTATTATTTTAAATTCTCTCCAATATAATAAATGGGGATTTTTTCCAAATTATTACCATAATCTCTACATACAACTGTAAAAAACCCAAAAACTATTCATTTCAAAATATTATCTCCCATCCAATTTAGGAACATAAGTCTAGATTATCTGAAATAATCCTTTCAAAATGTTTACATAAACACTCACTAAATTCATCCCATGTGTTTATAGAGGCATGATTGAGACCCCTAAACCATTAAAGTGATTTACCCCTCAAAGAGGTTTCCAAGAGTCTCATGGCCACATTCTCCTAGGTTATGTTGTGCACTGATCATAAATTAGTTATGTCTTAGATGTGATCTACAAGGCTGGTTGAATACTCTCTTATAAAGTAGTGAAGACTTTTATGTCAACAACTGGGATATAATCAAATTAGTTAAGGGTTAAAGTAGTGCCACCATTAAAAGGTACAAGTGCTTGCATTATAGGTCTAACCATTGGGATTAGAGGACTTATAATAGACATTATTTGGAAAAATTGGTAGAATTGGGGGAATTGGGAAGTGCAAGATTAGGATTGAACCTAGGGAAAATTTTTATTCTTATAATAATAATATCAAATTATAATTCAATAAATTAAATGTTCATACCTTTTGAAGAAGATATAGTGGACACCTTTTTCATGAAACTACCTATAAATCTACCACTAAATGTCTTTAGCAATCAAATGTCATCTAAATATATCAAAGTATGTCTCAAGGCACTTGATAGATGGTCCCACTAGATGTGCTAGAACTATGAGCTACCCAAGTTTCAACCTTTTGAAAATGACTATTCAAACCCTCCTTAAACTTGGAATAGCATGGGATTGACCTATAGGTTGTGGGATACCTGTAATCTAGGTCAAACTACTATTTTTATGGGGCTATCTCCCTTGGTTTGTCACTTGAATTATCTCTCTAAGACCTAATTCTATTGGGATGAAAATGGATAAAGATGAAAACTTTGAAGGAAACCTACATTAGAAGTGGTGATGCACTAATGATTGACTATCCTCTCTTGATTTAACCCTTAACCATACTTATGATTCTGATGAAACCAAAAATTGATTAGACCTCTCAATAAAGTTCTAGGCATGAATGTTTGATTCAAAGGTCAATTTGGAGTTCTACAACTTAAAATCTAAGAACCTAGATCTGCATAAGATACTATTAGCTCATAACACTTCAAGGACACCTGTACCTATCAACAATTCACAAAAACTACATAGACTAAGAATAGAACATTAGGTGCATTAAAATTCCTAAAAAAGATAATGCTAGTCATACATTTTTAAAATCGACTATCATAATGCATACTAACATTTAAACATAAAGTCTGCAACTATTCTTCTATTGATTCAAAGGCACAAGTACAATTTTGGTAGATGTTTGCTACACCTAACCAAGAGATGAAAACAAAGAGCTCAGTGCCTCCTAATATAATGTTCATGAGAGATAATATAATAATTTAATATTAAGAGAGGCCATGAATGAGACCAAGGTGGCATATGGTAGCTACAATAATCATAATCACTCATATATGTTGATGTCCTTCAATGACTCCATTTTCGCATTGAGGTGAGGTGTGGAGGCTATAAATTCCCTATTTGACTTCATACAGAGCATGAACATTCCAAAAATATCCCATAATTATATGCATTGATAGTTATAAGGTGCACATGGGGTGTTATTAGGCCTTAAGAGGCATTGATCAACCTCCTCTTCATTGTGCATGTTGACTTGAAATTGAAACTGTCTCTACTCCTTGATATTCATCTTAAATATGGAATATAATTACCTAAATATATGGTTACAAAGTGAAAATGGTGGCTCATTAACCTCATAATGTCATTCTACACCACTATTACCTTCTACTTATTGATCAAATAGGCTCAACTATAAATTATTAATCTTTCTGCATATTCACTATTTAAATGATTTAGATAACTGAATCTAACTCTAAAATCATTCAACAAGTCTTGAGGTATTATTTTATTAACCCTATCTATAAAAAATTAGACCTTTCAAGTATCTTTCACCTATAATTCATCTATCTTGCATGACTAGGCTACTTAGACTAGCTTCACAGGCTGGTTATTTAGAAGAAGTTAGCATAAATACCTACAAGAAAATATAAGAATATTTCCAATCTTGGAGGAGTGGAAAAAGTCTTTAACTAAAATTTCCCATGTTTTAGAACTCTTGATTGGGTTCTTCATCCCATTTTACATTTAAAACCCTGCAAATTCAAATTTTATAGGGTTGTCCATACAACCTTCATATAACCAAGTACCATGGTCATGGCCTTATATGAGTTTATAACATGTTATATGTGTTTTTCAAGTGTTTATTATAGTTTTAGATACATTTTTCATTAAATATTCATAATTGAGTCCTTATTAGGGTTTTAGATGGGTTTAAGAGTGCCTATGACTCTTAGTGATGGTTCATAAAGATCAGGGCCTAAATCTATGAACTAATTATGATAGATACATGTTAATAAAACCCTCCACCTCTCATGAAGTTCTTGGATCCCCATGAAAATTATTAAGTACAATTGTGAGCATTTGAAAATGCTCCTCAGGGTCAGAAACCTACCTCCTGAGTAGTGTTAAGGTGTTTACAGACCAAAAGGGGAAACTATTAGAACTCTTATAAAATCAAAGTGGTTAAAATTTCCTTAAAAATCATGATAATATATTTTAATAAGGTCTTAAGCACCCCTGCTTCCCAATTTTTTCTCTACTCCACCTTTTAGTGGCATTAATCCAATGAAGGTGTTAGAACAATTTTCTTACACACATAATTATTTAATTTTAACTTTACCCTATGGTTATGAGTCATTTATATCTTTATTTAAATCTAAATACCAACTTAGAGATCTCAAGGAACAATAATATTGTCTTGATTAGGCCATTTGGTTTCCATTGAATACACACAACTATCAATCTCAACGTCTACCTAGCTGCTTGTAGAACTAATCATGGAAGTCACTATAGATGACTTCTATAATGCTATTTAGAGGCTTTAGGATATATTCCCTCTCCTAAACTTCATAATGCACATACACACACTTCCCATTTCTCTATTTTTAGGGTCAAAATGGTATTTTTAGGCATGTTCTATATAATTTAACCCTTGCAAATGAAAACTAATAGGTTTTCATGATGATTAGAGGACTTGAGGAGACCTTAAAGATCATTTTAGGGTTAAACAACCTCATTTTGATGTGTTTTTCATCAAGAATCCACCATCGAGTAGTTTTGGGGGTTTAGGTAGGATTTAGGACATCCACCATCTTAAAAATGGTTCATAGCATACGAACATCCAAAATAGAACCAATTTCCTTGAACCTATATTTAATTTACCCCTTCATCTTCCCTCAATATCTTGGGGTCCCACGCAAAATGTGTGTGGAGAAAGGAACATTGAAAGGTGATATTTGGGCTCTCTGTTAGCCAATTTTAATAGGTTATTTTCTTAAGGATGATTCATAAAAGTTAGACCCTCAATGCCTATCAATCCTTCATGGATTTTTATTCCATAATGAGGCTTGAATTTTTCCAAAGGCCTTAAGTGTGAGCCTCTCAATGGTAAAGTGTACGAACACTTGAAGTTACACTTCAAGCTAGTTATGTTAGGGTTTTATGGCTCGAGTAAGGTTTTGATACCATTCAGACCTTTTCCTTGTTTCAATTGACTATAAACCATATTATCATTTCCTATCACACCCTTCCACATATTTCATGGCCATCAACCTTATTATAAGGACTTAGGGAAGTTTCAAGATGACAACAAGGTATAGTACTAAGATTAAGGTTTATCTACAATAGCCTACCTTTAAGGACACTGATGGAATCCTATATGTTTCTTCCCTTGGATAGTGTATGAATACCTCCATCATCATATTTCAATACTTTATAATTATCTATAAACTCTATCCTACCTGCAAGCCCTTTAAACTAGGAATTTACTCACCTAGCCCCAGAATTGATTATCACAGATTGGGCTAGGTCTAAGATAAATATCCAAAATTGAAGCATGGATTAATTTAACCAATCAAAATGACCATTCATACTAAATTTTAAGGTTTTACCATGCCTACAGAAACCACAAACAACCATTTTGTCCTAACTAGTTATAGGTTACTTATAACCCTTAGTGGTTAGTAGCATAAAGGTTTTGAGGGCCTTTGGCCTTCCTATATTTATATAATTATGGTGATATTATGTCAATAATATGTATAATATATATTGACACCCTTAGATGGTAACTTCCAACATATTTTCCTTTGCATATCTTCTCATTCTTAGGCTTAGGGTTTAGGCTTAGTTAGGCCTATTTGTCCTTAAGCCTGTGTTTGATATTCTCTTACCCTTTAGATGGAGTGATCATTGAGAATTTTCCTCATCCTTAATTTGAACCTTAATTTTCCTTGTATTAGTGTTTCCTCTTACCATAATCAATATGTGGTTGTCCATATGCATCAACACTATTGTATGCATTCACTTGCTTATGTTGACTATTTATAGGGGTCTAAGTAACATTATCATATAAGAAAAGAATGGTCTATAGTTGCTTGGAAATATTGTGATGTATTCATACTCTCATTTACTTACCTATGATATACATACTCTTATCCTCATACCAATCCTTATGCCCATGAGTGGTCCACACAATGCCCTTGATGGTCTGTACACAAAATGCTCAAGATGGTTTCTTGTAAGTGACCATTGGCTTCTTAATAGGTTATATGACCTATATAGATCCAAACTTCCATTATATTATGGATTTTAAGAGTTACAAAGGGTATATAGGCCTGTCTCACATATTTTAGACTTGGATGGAAGGGTTGATTAGTGGATGAGGATGACTATGGAGTGATTTAGGGTTGGAATATGAAAGATAGGGTTGAAACATAGTGTAAATGGTAGTGAAAAAACCATGAAATGGTATAGGTATAAATATGGCATGAATTGAATTATGATAACCATTTGAAGACAAACCATAGGTACCTTAAAGACCTTAGTACACATACCTGTGCAAACATATCACTTTGGAGGCTTAAAAAGAGCACATACAATCAAAAAGTGAAACTTAAGAATCTCTTAAAAACCTTAATTTTGATAAAGAACCTTAACTTTTGCTAAAATTGATTGTGTGAGCTTTGGAGGCAAGGAGGGTGGTTTTTAGGCCTATGAGGATACAATGAAAGTTAAGGAACCTACTCATAGAGATATGAGGATGAATTACCATCACTCCAACACCTCATCTCATACTCCTAACTATGTTTAAAGGTTCTTAAAGAACCATTTAACAACATATAGTTCTCTTACCTAGTGGACCTTAGATGCATATGAGCCCTTTCTTTTGAGGACACCCTAAGAAGATAGGAAGCTAATTTGAACATCAAACTTGAGAAAAATGTATATGGGGAGGCTTGAAGAACTCAACCAATCCTTCAAAATTGTCAACTTGTTTTAATGAGAGTAATCAACACTCTACTCACTACCTAGATCTACATATAGACCACAAACCCTTCTAGACTAGAGGTTTGTTGGTTACACAAGCTCACATGTGTGATCCAAACACTGAAAATGCCATGAGAGGTTCATTTAAGACATAAGGAAATAAGAACAAGCATTGGTTTGGCCAAAAAAGTCATAAATCCATGAAAACCATTTTATTCTACTTGGCTTGTGAAGACATAGATGACTTACAGATCCCTTTAGTTCTTAAGTAATGTTTATAGATCTTAGGGGACCAATCTAGAAACAAATGCCCATGAATGAAAGTTGGCTTAGTCTACTTCCTCTGGCCAAGACCTTGGGTCCTCATTCTCTCTCTTCCATATAGTCGCAATATAAACTTGAAGTGATATCTAAGCCTACCAATGATATTGATGGAAAGGTAGGTGAGTTTTGAGCTCCCCAAGCACTTAAATAGTCTAGTTTTTTAACACATTTCAATACTGACTTCCTCTTGTAGATCCCTGATTCCACCTAAGTTAGTCCATATTGTATGAATATGTACTATTTAAAAAACCTCTAAAACCTAAAATCTCTCTACATTTTCTCTTATTTCAAACCAAAAACCATGGTTAATATGCATGATGTGGGAAAATAGGAGTCATTTAATGCTTTTAAGTCCATGATACAAGTTTGGGAAGCTAAAAAGTCATAAATTGGCATGTGTGGGGCCTATTAGAGAGGACTTAAGCATTGTCCATGGTGATAATGGACTCAATGGTGTATGAAATGCCTTAGTAATGGCTTTATGGAGCTCATTAGGTCTATTTAAGGTGTGGATAGTGGATTAGTTACCTATCAATGTCAAATTAGGTCTCAACATGGTCAAAAACATTGATTTTAAGACATATTCATAATCTTCAAGAGACATAGAAAATAGACACCACACCAACCTATATTAAAGACATTTAGAACCTATAAAATACCTCAATTTGACCCAAAAACACTCTCATGATGTTCTTGAAATATTTCAAATGAACATACCTTGTATGATTGGATAGACTAGAGATGTTTCATGGTCCTTCACTAGGTTGCCTTCTCAATTCACTTCTACCATATCAATTTTGAATGTTGAAACTTCATAAAAATGACCAAGGACCTTTATTAATTTTCAAACATCATGAAAACACTTGATACAAGTTTAAACATAGGTAAGGAGGATCATCAAGCAATGTTATAACATGAAAAGATAGTGAACTATTTTAACAACCCAACCTCACAAGGGTGAATGGTAACCATGAAGATTAATGATGGATCAAGACTTTAATACCTTAGGTTGAACCATTTATAGGTATAAGACTAGAAAGTGGTCAATGGGTCCATAAAACACTCTCTAACACTTCATTTTTCACCCAAGGCTTACACTTCCCCTTAATTCCTTGTAGCCCTCAAAACATACAAAGATATTTATGTAAAATATATACATATTATATTGGGAAAGTAGGAATAATTTTAGGTACCCAATATGACCTTACATCTTTGTGCAAAATTTCATGACCTGACATCAAGTGTAGGTACATTATTCACCTATTTTATCTCTCTAATTAGGCCTTAACTAGGTCTCTAGGCCTAAAAACTAAGATTTAGATCTATAAAACTTCCACACATATGAAACCTCAAATAAATGTTTTATTCACTTCAAATTCCTCCTAATCCTACTACACTTCCCATTTGAAGGTCTGATGCAACATTTCATGCTTATAAATATCTTAAAACAACCATTTTAGCCCTTTTCCATACACTTGTACCCTGCACATGCCAACTAAAGGATTGAGGAGGTGTTGATGGGATTTTTGAAGGTTATTTAGGTCATTTAAAGGGTCATATAGTTCATTTTTAGTGTTTAGAGACACTATCTCTCTCATTAGGTCATTTATGGCCTTATTGGTTTCCTGTGACATGCTTATCATCTTAAAAATTATTCATAAATCCTAAGGCCTTAATCAATGAACAAATTCCAAAAATCATAAATATAAAATCCCCCATTACATCCCCAATGATATTTGCCTCCCATGTAACTTTGTCATATAGTTCTGAGCTTGAAAAGGTGTCTCTTGGGTTAGTAAGCTTGTGATTGTGAGGTCAAGAGAGAAGAAAATGCAAAAATATTTGGTTTTGACATTGAATACCTCATTGAGGTATATATCATCCATATTGACCTATTCTAATGGTCTTCCTTACCATTTCTCCTTTATATACCCTTTACATACTCCATTAGTTCTTATTAGGGTTTATAAACATTCTAATGAAAATGACCCTAATGTGCTTACCTAAGCATTTCCTTTCCTAATCAGTGAGTTAAATATCATGAAATCACCCTATAAAATTTTATTCATCTACCTAAAAATCTATATCTTTAAACTCTATTTTCAAACATGTAAGCTTCTATCATTTATACACAAGCTTGTGTAATCTTCACTATATTTACTGATTGAACTCTCAAGAGTCCTTATAATACTTGTTTCTAGTTTTATAAACTCTCATGAGGGACTTAATTAAATCTATTTATATCTAATCTCCAATTCATGACATTACATCTTCCCTTTCAAATTTAAAACTAACTTGAATTGTCAAGAAGGTTGCTAGACTATCATTTAGGTCTTTTAGGCTTATTGAGGCATGGTGATCACTTCATGTTTATAGTCACCTTATTAATTATGATAGTAAATTAAATTAAATTATTACCATATATATACCCTTTAACACCTCCTAGGCATCCATAAAATATCATTCTAAGAGATCACTTCTTCACTAAGGCCTAGACTGACCTATAGGTGGAAATTAAAGTGGATGATTTCAATCATAAGGTAAATATTATATACACCACTCTCTAAAATTATTCAAAATCCTCTTAGTATTTATTTACTCCATACATATTTTTTATCCACTTGATCCTTAATTTAAATACACTCATTGCATTCAGTTCTCTCTCATGCTCTCACATATGCCTATAGGTGACATTATTGACTCCTTGGCTATCGACAACCTTGAGGGTTTAGGTTTTTGAATAATATTATTATCACCTTAATATATTTGAATGATAATATCATAGGTTCAAAAAATAAGTGTATATTTTCATACCTTATATACTTTTCCTCTCAATGTCCATGTTCTCTTACTCTTCATATTCTTATGATAGGCATGTTGTTTGACTCGGATTTACCTATGGGTTTACCATTTATGTTTCTCAAGCATTGGGTTTTGAGGCCACACATTTTCCATTGGTCCTTAAATTATCAAAGTGTAGAGACACTACATTTATCTCACCATTTAGGTACTCAAATTCTATTTCTTGGTATATAATTTAATGCATTTCCATGAAAAGAGACCTATAAGTCTATAGACCTATAGGTCTACAGTTTCATGTTTTTTAAACCTTTCTTGAGGCCTTATTTAATATTTTAAATTTGGGATCACTTTTAAATTTCCTCGTTATAATTAGTATGATTTCATGACCCTTATATGTCTCTAATAATGCTAGGTTAGACCCTTTCCAAACCATTATTGTGCAGGCAACCTACACACAGTATTTAAGGTGAGTTATGATGTGAACCTTTGGAAGGATAGTACATAATTATCAAATGATTAGAGAGATATAAATTAAGTGATAATATGGTTAAAAACCTTATATAATCATTTGTATGCATTGGACTTTGTAGAAAACCTTCAAGCCTTAAGTATGATCATGCAACCTATCTTATGGAGATCTTTTGCTCACTTTCTAATGTCACACATTCTAAAATGATAGAAGATGAAAGTGTGAGAATGTTTCTTGGGTCCTGAAGAGTCCTTTCAAGTACTCAATTTGCCTTCACTAGATCATTCCTGCATCAACCATGCTCAACACTGAGACCTTAGGGTTTTTTAAGGGTTTAAGACCACCTGATGGTATTAATGATTGTTCATAAATATGGAGGAATAAATCTAAGAATAAATAACAAAAAACTAAAGGAAATTATACCCATTCTTATTCTCACAATCTCATACCATGACTCTCTCTCCTTAGTCCATATGAAACACATGAATTTTACCCTTGCTAGTCTACCAAGAAGTTGATGGAGGTTATAAAGAAAATTTTGGTTTCTCAAGACATAAAAGCTTAATATTCATGGATATTACTTTAGGAAAGTGAAGAAACACTCTAAATATGTTTTTTCACTTGAAATTGGATCCTTGAAGTCTATATAAGTGCCTATAAATACCTACAAAATATTGATTCTCTATCATTCAAACATTAAACCTAAAAAATTAACATGATCTAACATTATTAATATGTTTCCAAGTTATATAATTTCTTCAAAAGCTTGTAAAAATTATTTTCATGGATAATTAATATTTTTAGCTTTTTTATACATTATATTTGGTTATAATCACTTTTACCTTGCATGACACTTTACCTTAAACTTCATAAAATAACATTAACTTTTCCAAATAAGTGTAAAATTTTCATATAATGTGGTCAAATAATGAGATGATTTTGAGTGACACTTTTTAACCTATGACACCTTTTGGATCAACCTCTCCATGTTCACTTTATGACTATACTAGCATAAGAAAAATATAACACATTACCTTAATTTTATCAAAATAACCTTAAATTTTGATAATAGGACCTCAATAAGACCATTTGAAAACCTCACAAGGTATAAAATGGTTAAGAACAAGGTTATTAAGACATAACAAACAAGTTTTCTATGAACCTAGGTAATGGAAGCCAAAATTTGGATAATAGGTTTCAAAGGGACCAATGGCTTCATTATTTTAAATCATGGTATTCAAACAAAATAATAACATTTAAACCATAACATATAAACCAATAAGATAAATCACACTTTTATTGAGATAATTCTTAATGGAATAGTGTCTAGGTGACCATTCCTACTCAAAAGTTCATTCCATCAAAGTTTTTAAATATAATTAAATCACAACCAAAAGATCATAACAAAAAGATATTAAATTTCAAGCAATTAAAACCTATAAACCAATCTTAACAAAAGATAAGAGAATAAAAATAACCCATACGATTATCCTTCCTACCAAAGTAACTCTTCACAATATGAATGAATTATTTCAATAGTCCCATAATATATTTAGGCTCTCATTTTGGAAAGTTTGATAATGAAAAGTGGTTATGTTATTCACATGGATAAGGATAATAAATGAAGTCATCATAAGAATTAAAAAAACATGTCATAATAATCAAACAATTACCAAAATAACTAATATAATAAACACTGAGGATGTTTGGAAACATGTTTCTTTGAAATTACTAGTCAAAATGTACCAATATCTATTTTCACAACCCTATTAGACATATTCCTGATCTGTCCTAACTCATATAAAATGTACAAACACCAAAGATAACATCAACAATACATATCCAAATAAATATAATTGAGTAATAAACTAAAAATGCATATGAAGGTAGCTCAAATGAATACAACAATCTATCATAATCATCTCATCATAACATCATAATGAGTTAAGTCAAAAAAATTAAGGTCAAGCTAAAATGTGACCACAAAAACATGATATAATAATTTAAAGTCTAATATCTCAATAAATAATAGGTTCTAAATGAAAAGGTTGAAATTTGTATAGGTTATAAAAAGGGATTATGACATCCTATCCCATATAATATGAGTCTTCCCGATGACTATACAAATAGATAAGGATAATTCTCTTTGAAAATACTCGAATCTTCCCATGTATCACTCCTTTCATTGAGAAATTCAAATTGTGAAATATTTATTATATTCCCCCATTTCATAAATTAATACTACAATGGTATAGGATCATTATGGGTTCCAACTATATTTTTTCCTCTTTCATAACCTAGAGTCTTTACCAATCCAAAATATGAGTGGTAATATAAATATATTTTCTAAGCAAAGAAACATGGAAAACATAATCAATCCTAGATATGGAAGGAGGAAGAGCTAACCAATAGGCTAAAATACTAAACTTATCAATGATATCAAAAGTTACAACATAGCGTAGGGATAACTTTGATGATTTTCCAAACTTTATTTAATTTTTTTGAGGTCTAACTCTCCAAAAAACTTTGTCACCCAAATTTAATTTATAAGGTGATCATTTCAAATATACATAACTTTTTTGTCTATCAAAGGTGATTTTCAAAATTTTCATAATAAGTTCCATCTTATTATCATAATTTTATAGTATATCAGGTCTATAAATTGCCTTGTTTTCCATGTTATCCCAACCAAGAAGAGTTCTACATTTTCACCCATATATAAATTTAAAATGAGCCATCTTAAACACAAAATGATAAGTTTTATTAAAATTGATTTAAACTAAATGAATATACTCTTTCCATTTAGACTATTGATCTATCACATAAATTCATATCATGTATTCTACCACTTGGTTTAATATTTTAGTTTAACCATCCATTTTTGGGTGATATATAAAATCAATGTTTATGTGGGTTATGAAGGTTTGGTTCAAAGTTTTCCAAAATCTTAACATGAATAATTTGTCATAGTCTGAAATAATTACTTTTGGCATGACATACAAATGAAAACCTATTTAAAAAATATTTTTTAAAAAACCAAATCATCATCTATTATAATTATAACAATAAAATGACCCACTTTTGTCAACTTTTTTATTACAACCATAATTATATAATGATTGTTATAGAATTTAGGAAACCCAAAGATAAAATAAAGTGAAATTATAAGCCACTTATGTTTTGTCACCTCATGAGGGTATAAAATACCTCTAGTGTAAAACATTTAAGCCTTAGCTTGATATCATTCCAAACATTTGGCCATGAAGGCAACCACATAATATTTTTACTTCATGTGTCATCTTCATGACACCAAGATGAACATAATGAGGTATGTTATGCACTTCCTTTAGAACTTAACTATGCAAGTCTTAAATTTCAAGCACATAAATTATATCTTTATCCTTAAAAGGCTATAATTTTCCACAAAAAAATTATCAAAATAATTTTTTATAAGCTCATCAGTGAAAAAAATTTCTTACTTCGTGGTAATACTTATTCAAAAGTTATTTTTTAGTAAAAATTTTCTAAAACCAAACCTAATAATAAAAATTATAGAAAGGTATGTGAAACAACTAATTACATCATAAGCATGAATTTCCTTTTCTTTTACATATGAAATTTCCATAGAAAATTTAATTACAAATTCCATCCATATATGCTAGTTTGAATTTAAATCCTCTTGGGAAAACAAATGCTCCAAGCTATGGTGATCAGATTTCACACTGAAATATTTTCCTAGTATAAAAGATTTTCACTTATTCAAGACATGAACTATGAAAACAATATCTATGTCATGTGTGGGATAGTTATTTTCATTCTCCTTAATATTTAATGACTCATAATCCACCACCTTGCCATCATGGGTCAAAGTGCCATTGAAACATTCCTTGGAAGCATCTACCTAGACCTTAAAATTGCCATTTGGGTCAAGTACAACAATTATAGGTGTTGTAGTCAAAAACACCTTATGTTTATGAAAGGCATCATTACAAAGGGGTGGCCAAAAAAATTTATTTCCTTTAAATTATAAGGAATCAATGGGTTTGGTTATGTTGAAAAATAATTCCACAAACCTATGGTAATAACTAGCTAAGCCCATAAAACTACATACTTCATGTACATTAGTAGGAGCATGCCACTCCTATATTACCTTGATCTTGGTTGGATCAATATTAATACCATATTTATAGATGATATACCCAATATAATGTATCTCAATCTAGAACAAATTACACTTGGATAACTTTAGAAACAACTTATGATGTCTTAATATCTATAAGACAAACTTCAAATTTTTTCATCTTTAACTATATTTTTAGAATAGATCAAAATATCATAAATGAAAACCAACATAAATTTATCTAGGAAATTTTTCAAAACACTATGCATAAGGTTCATGAATTTATTTGTTGAATAAGTTAATCAAAAAGGCATCTAGGAGAATTCATAATGACCATAACAAGTCTATAAAATATTTTTATGAATGTCTTCCTTGATTCCAGTTGATGGTAAAATGATCCTAAATCAATTTTAGAGAAGATAATTTCTCCATTCATCTAATCAGATAAATCATATATCCTTGGAAGCTGAAAACAATTATTGATCATCACTTTATCAAACATCCTATAGTCCATAAAAAGTGTCAAGGTTCCATATTTATTATTTATGAAGATAACTGAATTACCCCAAGGATACACACTTGGCCTTATACTTCCATTTTTATAGAAGTTATTGTATTTGTAAATTTAGTTCCTAAAAATTATCCATAATCATTCTATAGGGATATTTAGAGGCAAGTGCAGCCTCTAGAATAATATTGATTGAAAATTCTAACTCACTTTTGGGTGGAATTCCAAATAGTTTTTCAATAAGTATATGTTCAAATTATCTTTAAAAAGGAAATTCTTCCTATTTTTTAGATGATTTATATATTTGGACTACATATAGTTGGTAGCCCTTACAAATTGTTTTTTTCAACATCAAGGCTGAAAATAATTCACATGCCTTAGGAATTTAAACACTTTGAACTTCCTTGATTCTACTAGAATCATCTATGCATCATAAAATCTTACCAAAATAATCTAGTGTTACATGGTGAAGTTTATACTAATCCATCCCAAGTATTAGATCATAAGATCCCAAAGGAGTTATAAATAGATTCATTTTGGTTTTAAAAAACCCAATTCAAGCTCATTTTATTTTAATCAATCATAAATAAACACCCTTTTTCCTATCCTGAACTCAACCTTCTCTAACTCTAACAATCTTAAAATTAAATTCATTTTCTATAACAAGTGAAATAAAACTATTTATAACATAAAAAATTAATTAAAATATAAATATAAAGACCATATAATATACGTTTAGTTTCAATTAGAGTTTCATGAAAATAAACATTTTAATTAACCATAATAACATAGACCCTATGATTGGTTGGTTATCTAAGTTTTAGCTTGGGATAATCCTTTTGGTAGTGGCTATCACCACATTCCTAGCATTGTATAGTCATCATAGGTGAAATATGAATATAATTATCCCTTTTTTTTCCCATGTTTATTACCTTAGGTTTGAATTTTGTTGTTGGACCCAAATTTAAATGAGTTTGGGCCTTAAAAATCTTATTCTACACTTGAAACTTGCCAAATCCACTAGTGATTCTAGTGAATATTCAGTTCAGATCTAATTTCTTGAAAATTTTATGAGAGGGGGAGATATTTTTTATATTTACTTTGATATATATTCTTTTTAAAATCTTCCCTTGATTTTAATCAAAAATTTTCCTTCTCTTCATCCCTATGGGTAGATTCAATGGTAGCCACTAGGGTTTTAGGATTTTTCATATTGACATCATGCATCAATACTTGTTTCAGACCAGGTTTGAACTTAGTCACTTTAGTTTATTCATCATGCATGTAGTTCACATGATGTAATAGGTTTAGAAAGTTATTGTCATATTGAGTGATTATCATATTCTCTTCCTTTAACAATTGAAAATTACAAATTTTATATTCCTTGGAATTGGAACTTAAGTAACTCTTGCAAAACTACTTTTAAACTGTCTCCCAATATATATTGATGGGTTGATATCCTTATAATTCACATATATGAGTCCACCAAATGTCTACATCACCAACCAATTGATAGTATATCACCATATCTTTCATGTTAGAAGACATATTATGTAGGTTAAAATATTTCTACAAGAACACCATCCATGCATCAATTGTATCACTAGTTTCTTCCCCTAAAAAAGTGCATGTAGGAAGTTTCTTAAGTTATTTAATGATAGGATCCACTATTTATAGTGGTATTTATTAGAGTATTAGTTATTATACTTTAACATTTCACTCCCCATGTAATCCTTATTATAGAACACCCTTAAAATTATGGAACCTACACTCCTAGGAATCTAGTTTCCCTTAAATATCATTTAAGGCTATTAAAATTCTACATAAGACTTATTTTGAAGCATTATCACCCATTATTTTAGCATTGAGATATTTTTTATTAATTACCATATTATTATCAGGAGGAATATTAACCATATTATTCAAGCTATGTGAACCACAACCTCTACCTTAGTTTCTACCTCTACCCCTTCCAAGATTAGGGTCGCCTTGATTGGCATTTAATCTACCTATTGATCTATCATGAACATCTTGAGGAGTTCAAAATATCAAGGTTAAGCAGAGTATAATTCAAAAAAATTACCTGAAGTTCCCTATAGATTTAAACTAGGATTTGATACCAATGACACCAATCCAAAAATTAATCTTAAAACAAACATTAGGTTGCTTAAACATGGGTTTATTAATTACAAATCCTCTAAGAAAATGTCTTCTTTAGTGGAACTTATAATAAAGTGTTTTATCCCTTACTATATATTAAGCTCAATATATATAAGTGTATTGACATACTCTTATAAATTATGATCTTAATATATGTTTGAAAAATCATCTTCCCCATAAGAAAAATTAAATAATACTCACTCATAAAGAATTTCTATTTCATAGAAGAGTAGTGTATAACCAACTTTGAACTTAAGGGAATATTTTTAAAACTCAAGGATTCCTCCTTATTAATAACATGATTAAATAAATTTCTAAAATCTAAAATAGTAATAATATACATAAACAAATTAATTCATTAATAAAATATAGCTAACATGTATTCACTTCATAAAATTATTTAAACTTAACTTTATTTTAATGTTGTTCTCAATACCATAATGCACCATAGCCACATAACTTAAGTGACATAACCTACTACACATGAGATTACTCTTGTTCACTTTAATTCATCATATGTATTAATAACATAGTTCAACAATATGTCACTTTCATGATAATCCACAAGTTAAAAATCAAATGATACTAGTAGTATCCTTCATACAATTTACCCAATTGAATCAATTGCATTGGACACTATGGTCATAACATCTTCCATACAACTTCTATATACAAGACACAATATTTATTTATAAATCATAACAATAATTATTATACTCATATATTTTTTAATTCAACTCATTAAGATAAATTTCATTATGGTACCACCATATTTTACCTTTTAAACCATATGCATAACCGAGTGCCAACCAAGTGGATTCTAGTTAATTATTTAGAAATAACACATAATATTAAAACATAAACAAATACTCTTTCCTTGAACATGGTATTTTATAAACACATATATTATGGGTTAAATTATCATGAAGTCCAAATATCCAATTCACTACTCAAATAATTTCCATATTAAACAAAACAAGTATAACAATGTGCATGCATTGATGTGATATCCATGATTTTTAAAATTATATTAAAAAAACACAAAGTATTATTGTCCCTGATTGGAAAAATATAATTTAATTCAAAAAATGGTAAATTTACAATCACCATTCATGTGTATTATTTCAAATATATAAAAATCATTACCAATCATTTCAATGTAACTCAAGTGTCATCAAAAAATAAGTGACCATAATAGTGAAATGGAACAAGTTAATTACCAAAAAAATTTAAGTGGAACCCAAATAGTTCCCATAATGAGATAATTTTATATTATTATCTAATTTTATTAGAGTTCCAAACATACTTCATAATCAATTTACATATTTACAAGAACATAGTTATATTAAACTATTCATTTGTTTAAATTTTTCTTTCCTGAGAAACTTTATGAATATGCAATTTCAATTATTTGCAGCCCAAAACCAAGATTAGTTCATATCAAATACCAATTTTACCCTTTTGAGAATAATAACTAAAATATAGATGTTTCAATTAACACTTCATTTATGAATGAAAATTTCAACAAACAACACTATATCATTGGTTACATGTATTTCTCAATTTCATTAATCGATTACAAATTTATTAAAATGTTTTGGAGGTTCCCCATAGTATTTTGAGTTCTCAACTAAGGACATATATCTCTATGTCCTTGTCATCTGAGATATTCACCTACAACATCTCTTGAAAAGTGGCACTAGATCCAGGGGAGATTGATGCACCAAAAATTCCATCTAAGGAAGTATAGTTATCCCTATTTTCTTTTCATTTATTTACTTAATAAATAGATATGATTTTTTTATTATTAAAGTATCAAGTATGTTGTTATATGTGCATAGTTTCTCCTTATACCAAATGATATGGTATATTATAAGGATTCTAGGCTTGCATTACAATTCAGTTTTTTTAATTTGTATCTTATTTAATTTAGTGTTATTTTTATATCACATATCTACATTACACATGTTCATTAATTATTTCCATGTGGTCTCATTAATATATCTTTGATGTTCCATTTATTTCACTCATTACTAAAAATCATTGATTCTATCTTGAGACTAGTTAGGCCCCTTGTACTATATATAAGGCATAGACTTTGAAACTATATACCCTTAATATTTAATGTGGATTAATGTCTATTAGATGTAAAACTATCATTAGGTTATGTATATATCTTTATGTATACATAGGATCTTATTTTATTTATTATTTTTATCCTAGTCTAAATAGAAATAAGATTGTTATATTGATCATCCTTTCACATGAATACATAAGGAACCTATCTTAATAGTTATTTGATCCCTTTTCCCTTCCCTAGGTAAGTGAAGGTATGTGATTCAATTGTTTATATTTATAATTTAACATAAGCATGCATTCACTCTCATACACACATCAAAGTAGGGGCATTATGTACACACTTAAATTTTATATTAAACCCTTTTCCATAATTTATTTTCCTTATTTAATTATGCTTGATTTGCTTCTATATAATTTCATCTCTCAAACTTGTTGTATCCCACACTACTCTTTATTTTTCCCTTAATCCCTCTAAATTAATTTGACACTTATTTAAATATATTTGTTTCTATCCCAAGCCTAATTTCACATATTAATATGATTATACTCAAACATCACACCTTTATCTAACCTAAAATAGTAACAACATGATTTCCATTTCCATATTTCATCATTTGATAGGTCCCTTCACCTTTTTTTCACTCCATATGCCTCTATTTTCACCTATTTCTATTTTTTATAGTTTGCCTAAGTGTGTTTCATGTCCAAGAGTTTCTATTTATATAATAAGTCATCCCAAACCATTTTATAGAGATTAATAAAGATGAATCAATTGTCAAACAAGTATCAATCATCATTATCCCTCTCCTACTTAAATTTTAGGTTTCATTAATTATATACTTCCTTACACTTGTGATGGAATTTTCTAATTGATATTTTATACTTTATACTTCATTTATTATATACTTCCTTTATACAAACTTGCTTGTACCAAAAAAAAATTTAGGTGAATTACATTTATTTTCATCTCCACACTAAAAAAGAGGAGGTGAAATCCCTTTGTTAAATATTTTCATTCACATTACATATAACTATGTGAAGTGTAATTGTATTTGGTTGGATACATAGTTCAACTCCCATAGTGGTTTCTTGACCCATAAATTTTTTTTATGATTTAATGGAAAGTTAGGTAAATAAGAAGAAATAAGATTAAAAAAAATTGTAATTCTTTTATTCAAATCAAAGAAGCGTGAACACTAATAGGTAAAAAATATAATGTGAATTGATACATGAAATTTTAAAATATAAAAGTGAACAGAGTATGGAATTAGCATAGGAAGACATGAATGACCATAAAAATATGTCATCACCATTATTTATTGAGACATGGATGATGATCCAAATAAAAGATGTAATTCTTGTTACTATAAATTTATCACTTAAACATTCACACACCATTATATATAGGCCTACATACATTAGATTCACATTATTAAATCTATAATTCATTAAGGTGTGATAGCTCCATCATATTTTTCTTATTTTCAATTGTTAATTCAAGATTTTCTTTTTGCATGTTTACTATTTTTTCCACTAGGATATAATTAGAATTATTGTTTTAAATTTATAAATGGTAGATATTCCTTTTTTTATTCCTAAATGTGTATCACATGTACCTAGAGTGTTTAAAAAACACTTCTCATTTATAAATTCCTAAGAATCTAATGCATGAGTTTTAGGTTGCAATAATCATATTATCTATTAGTGGAATATAGGCAAAATGAGTGGATTGTTTCACAATATTTATAATGTTTGGTGGTTGGGAGCCACTATGGCCAAATAGTATATCTATGTAAAGTATGGAGTATATATGTTAAGAATAGTGAATTATGATTAAGAACTAGTCTACGAACTAATATAAGATGGGTATTTATAGTGAAGATTAAACTAAAGTGATTAGGTCAAAAAAGAAGTAAAAGGAAGGGCAGGGCAAAAATAAATGTTGTTGATTTCATTCCAAACATCATGACAAAGTTTAGATTTCTTCTAGACATGCACTTAACCAATATGTGGCATGAAGTAGCATAGGCTCAAATCCTATCACACATCAAGCAGGCTTTTAAGAAAGATGGAAATAATGCAAATAAGAACTAGGTTCGCTTTAAACATTTAACCACTACAAGCAAATAACATTAGCCCAAATGTAAGAAGAGTAAAAAAAATGAAATAAAACTAAGAACTTTTAGTCAACCTAGCATTGGCACAAGTTAACAACTTTATAATTAAAGGTGCATTCCCAAAATTCATAAGAACCATTCAAATCTATAAATAAGGAAAAATAACTAAGAGAGAAGCCATGATAGCAAACACACAGACAAATATTGGACAATCTTTATAGAATTCTTTGCTTGTATTATTTGTTCCATGTTTACAAAGTAATTTTGTCTCTAAGAACTCCCCCTATTTACAATTAGAAATACCTCTTTATATAGACCTTTAATGAGGTATGCTAGTTATTCATATCAAGTATTAAAGACAACTATCCTTTTGTTATATTCTAGAACCCATGTTGTTTTCTAATGGAATAACCTATAGATAATGTGCTTTTATATATTGCACATGTCTATCCAAAAAATAATGTCCTATTTCAAAATATTAGACAACACTAATTATAAAAATAATAATATTATTTCATCTAACTTTGGGGCCCACTAGCTGATAAAGTCAAGTGGAGCTTTGTGTCTTCCTAGGAAACACTTTTCTGAGCTATCAAGGCCCTGAATTTAGACTAAATTGCTCACTAATAGATTATAGATTGAACCATCTTCATACAGGGACAATTCAGCTCCCTTTAGGTCACTCATAACACTACTAGGTTCTATTTGGGGTCATCATGCCTTTCCAAGGCATTCTTTTAGGTTTTAATAGTGCTTCAATGGTGGTTGTGAGCTCAACTTGCAAGCTTTGTGCCTTAAAATTCCCTTGAGTTTGCCTATTTATACCTTTATCTCTCATAGGTCTATTATATCCTTAGATTGATCATGCTTTGCCTATATGGCATCACTGTGGCACCCATGCTCATCACTTATTCAAAAAAATGACCATTGCCTTTGAAAATTCAATTTTGATCAAGTACCATCTGATCCATTTGTAATAATCAATGTGGACCATTAATTTTTTGATTATTTGGATCCAAATGGCTATCTTAAAATTGATATATATGAACCCATCATTTGACATCTACATGAACATCTTTGATGTCCATGCAACCATCAATTTTAAGATACCACTTTGGGACTCTTACTAAGTTTAAGTTTGATGGTTACATGGCCATTATTTGACATTAGCACAAATGTCTTTGATGTCTGCATAGATATAAAATTTAATCACTACCTTAAGATAATTTTTTGGGCTTGCCACTTTTTGCTTTTAGGTTCACTCTACTTTCTATGTGTGCATTCACTATCAAATTAATTCTATTTGAGTAAATGCATTCTATTAGATCATGATCTAAGGTATGCCCTATCATTGACCACTTAAAATTATTTCCATGAACTCATGACACTTATCACCTTCTCGCCATCTCAGGGACATTATTGAAATTTTGACTGACCATGCTTCGTTATATTTATCCTACCTAAGCTGATGCATACCATTGATCCTATAAAGATGCAAAATGTTTAATTCAAAATTGGGAAAATACATAGGTCTTAGGATAAAATCTTAACGCTGAGGTCTTTTTATTTATGTTAATAAACATGAACATGAACCTTAGGATTTAGATTTTATGCTAAGTTTAGAGCATAATAAAAAGGGACCCTATGTTTATAGGATATAAAGGGATCAAGCATAAGATTTTATATTAATGTTGGTCATGTTAAAAAATTCAATTTAAACCTTAGGGTAAAAAATTAGGCTAAGTCTATGACACTTATAATTTTTCCCACACAAATATGAATTTAAATCAAAGGGACCTAGGTAAAAACTTTAGACTAGGGTTTTAATCATGGTTTTGGATCTAATTAATTTTAGACCAAAGGTTAATAAAAAGACCATTTTAACATTTGAAGCACCAAACCCTAAGAATGTATATTCCTAAACAAGATTCCATTGATCCTGTAACACAAGAAACTAGTTTTAGTAACAATGGAAGGGGTTGAATCCATGATCATCCCAACAACATGTCCATTAATCCAAGTGAGATCAGTTCCTACAGACAATAGGAAATATTAAATTTAGGGCTTGGGGAACCTAAAAAACTTAAATCAAAGTCTTAGATCAATGTTTTAAGCTAGGTATAGATCATATTAAAGTGACCTTGTGAATAATAAAAGACATGTCATAAGGTTTTTAGCCTAAGTTTATGTCAAAAAAAAGGGTCCTATGTTTAATTTTCAAGCTTAGTCTCATGTCGTTGATCTAGTTTGGGTGAGTAGACACACTTTTTTATATCATGATCCAAGGTTTTAAGCGAGATTGGTTCCTATTTGTATTAATACTTGAGGTCATGCTACTTAGTAGTCTTATGGGCTTCTTGTACTCTACCCTCTACTAGTTCTGTCAGGGTTACATGCTTTAAGATAAGCTTGTATTTACAATATTGATCTCACACCATCCAATCATTCATCATAGTAAACATGTGTTGTAGACATGATCCAAGAAGTTGAACATGATTGGTTCCCTATGAACAATAGGAAATATTAAATTTAGGGCATAGGAATAATAAAAACTTAAGCTAAAATCCTAGATTAATGTTGTAATTCACATTAATAAAGGCTTTGATCTAAAGTCTTGGGCTAATTTCAAAAACATTTTAAAATGACCATGGTACCAAAGAGTCTGATGAAATCAATATCTTAGGGAAATTGTCTCGGGCAAATTATTTTTGCCTTTTGACTTGTTAACGTTGTTGTAGGGTATTTGGGTTCTTTGCATGGCAAAAAAAAAATAGAATTTTTATCTAGGAGAATTTCCCTAAAAGAATACCCTTCAGATTTTTGAAAGTGCCTTTTGAGATTTTTGTTAAGGACACTTAAGACTAAATTTTGTCAAACAAAATGTTCAAAGAGAAAATTCTTGTGGAACAAAAGTTTTGAAGGGAAAAAAATGCAAATTCTGAAAGAATTTACCAAACCAAAATGATCGAAAGATAAGATAGGACTAATATCTAAGATAAACAAATAAAACTAACTCCATAACTAATTTAAAAATGTTCCCACATAACTTAAATAAAATCTCTCACCAATTTAAATTCAAAAGAAGTACTTAAAGTAAACTTATGTTAAGGGTTTAGAAATTTAATTTGATTCCCAACAGACCAAAGGCTAGTAAAGAATCAAGTTAACATTAAAATCATCAAAACAAAGCATTGTTCATTCCAATTAGATCTTATTATACCTATAATTGGAAAACATAGAGATACAAAGTTAGCAATTATAGACAAGGGTTAATCAGAATTATGCACAAATATGCTAACCATACTAGATGTGGATGATATTTAGATAAAATAATGTGAAAACCTTCTAATGAATCTTTGATCTAGTGAATCTTCTATTTGAAGTTATAAATTTTCATAATTTGATATAAGGGTCCCTATTTTTTATAAATGGGGGTATATTAACCTCAATAAATGGTGAATTCTAGGGGAAACATATCAATGTTAGAATTAATAGACTCTAGTTCAGACTAATAATTAGGTTAGTTATTCCACTTGACTAGTCACCATTATTTAGATCAATTCATGGTTGAAACAAGTCTTGCATATGTAAAATTGGGATCAAACATCAAGACCTAGTCATGATGTGTGTGTGATTTGATTCCACTTACTATTTTCCATGGGATTTAGGGAATAACTTCCAGGTTTCATGCCTTTAATCATTCACATTAAATTATATAATTTTTGGATATTCATTAATAATCATGATTTAGGTCAGGGAAGGCTTGGGCATTGCTCTGTTGCTAGCTAGGCATTCATATTCCTAATAGAGATGCCTTGGCTCCACTCAAGGCATTCATATCCCTGATGGAGATTACCAAAATCACCTTTACTTGTTAATTTTTTTCATTTTTTGATAATATCTTATTTTTGTATTTTTAGATCATTTTGGCTTTTTAGCAAAGGTTGGTAACCAGGTTAGCTAGGTTTAGGGATTTGGTCAAATGTTTGATCTTGAAATAATCACATATGGTTTCAACCTTTGTCCCAAATAATAATGTTTGTTAAGTGAAAACATGATTGTGTCCTAATAGTTTAAAATTTCATCCCACATGTGTAATTCTTCTTAAAGACAAGTTTAGATTAAAATAATGTTTAATATCTTATGGAATAGTTAACCTGCCCACTAGTCCTTACTAGTTTCTCCAAACTATAACATACATATTGTATTTCAAATCCATGGTCAACACTTGCTTAAGGTTCATACCCACATTCTTGAACTTATGGAGTTCCTAAGTAATTATGTGAATATTGAGCTGAGGGATATATAAAGGATTTATTATAAGTAATGAACAAAACAAGAGAAAATAAACAAATATAAACATGCACTATATACAAACAAGGGATAGGAAGGAAAAAAGTAAGAAACAAAGAATAAGAAAGACTAAACTAATCCCCACACTAACTCCATAAAGTACTTACCTCTAGGCTCAAATGGAAAGATATTTAGTCTACTACAAACCCTTGAAACATGAATGTTTTCTCTTGATGGTGCCCTGCATATGGGAGTACTTGTGTGTTCATGAATTTTGTATGATGTATCTTGACTTCTCACCTTCATTATCCATTACATGGATTGAAGATATGGGTTTAAAACCTAATCATTTTCTTCCCAAATCCTTATACTTTATAGTAGGAGTCTTAGTTATGCTTCATCCATTGATAGGTAGTGGCTTATATCATCTTAACTCAATAATGGTAGTTTGGATAGCATCCTTATACTGATGTTTTCATTGGGTTCTTTCTGAGGTGGAAATGGACTACTAATCTTTGCATAAAAATCTTCCAAGTCATCCCAAAAGGTTTCTTCATCCTAATCAAATAAATAATTCTCATCTAGAATCTTAACATCAAAAACACGTTAGTCCCATACTCTTGACCTTTTGATGAAGTCATATGACAATTCCTAATCTATTTTACCTACTTTATCTTCATCCTTGGTGAAGAAAGGTAGCTCTTCCACTTGATTAAGTTCTAGATCATCTAGTTTCAATATTCTTAGGACATCTTTTCCTTCTTGAGACACCTCAATTTATTTCAAGAAATCTTGGTGTGATTTATGCCCATGGTCATCCTTTTTATTAGTATCCTCTATTCTATAAGTGACTTCATATGAAGTGTCTCATAGCTTTTTTTTGAAGAAAATTCATCTCATATTTGATCTTGTTCATGGGGATGCTCATCTTGAAGATTCATTCCCATTATCTTTAGGTTCACTTTCCTCTTCAAATGGAAAATCAAAAATCTCTATCATGAAATATTGAGGTGTCCTTGTAGAACCAAATGTCCCTACAATATTGTTTTGGTTAGGCATAGTTATAATTATATCCCTTTTATTGTGAGGTGTTTCAAAAACATTGTAATGATCATCCAAATATATATCACAAAAACTCATTTATATGTTTTCAAATAATCCATTATTGTTGTTATCATAAAACTCATTTGGAGGCCTATTGAACCTTTGAGAACCATAGTATTTGTTAGATCCCTCCCCTTTATTTCCTACTTTTTTTTTAAACTAAAGAAAGTCAGTGCTGAGTTTTTGGACCATTTCTAATATTAGGTAATTTGAATTTTTTAGTGTCTCATGATCACAAACTGGATCATTACTACTGGATGTGGGTATTAGCATTCCATGATTTTTTGGATGAAGCCCACTAGCAATGTTATTTAGGAACCCTAGGTTTTGGCCAAGATATGGATGACTCAATAGTAATTGGTTCCCAAATGGAGGTTGGCTTAGAGTAGGTATATTGTGATTGACATTAGGGATGGATTATGCCATTTGGTCATTAATGATCATAGCTTCAGATTAGGCCAAGGTCAATGTGTCTATGACTGAAAGAGACCTTTTCAAGAATATTATTACATCTTGATTTCCTCACCAAACTAACTTGATAGATTATCATTGAATAATTATAATTTACAAATTTATATTGAGCTATATTTCTAACTAAGCTTGAGATTTATACTATTTTGATAGATAATAATGTTGCTTAGTTAGATGATAACACATGATTGATTATTATGAATTGGTTTAAGTATGCATTTATTAACATATAATTTTAGTTATATATTGTTGCTTATGATTATTATGTGAAAAGATCTGATGACTTACATGTTTTGAGGTGGATGTAGGATAATTCATCTCTTGAACATGTCGGAGGGAGAGCATCATCAAAGACGGTGGTGTAGATAGAGACATTGAAGGTCTAAAGAGAGCTGGTGAAACCCTACACACATAGAGAGAGTAATTAGTCATGGTATAAATGCATTTAATTGATCATGGTGTGTTTATTTTTACTTGCATTTGGAAGTCAATTTTTTTAAGTTTACCAACATAACTTAAAGGCCTTAATGGAACTCGATCTATGTGATTAGTATGTCTAAGTAATAAAGTTAGTAGGATCATTATTAACATAATTGGATTTTAATTTGGGTTATTAATTTATGAAAAAGTCATTAAAAATATATGGCATTAGGAATATGATAATTAAATAAAGAAATTATGCATTCTTATAATTAATAAATAAACTTAAAATTATCATTTGAGAAAAAATATAGAAAAAGAATTAGGTTGAAAATATTAAAATAGAACATAAAAAATATTAAAGAAAAAAAATAAAGTCATCTATTATTAAAAATAAAGGAATCTTTAAATAAAGAAATTTATATGTAAAACATAAAAATATAAAAAGTAATAAAAAAATTAAATATGAGATAAAAACAAAAATAACAACTAGTTCTTCATGTTTTAAAAAGATCTTGTGGTAGGATAGAGGGGGGAAGGAATTGAGGAAAGGAGAAGTGCCAGAATAACTCATATCTATC
>JARHVA010003617.1:1285000-1300000 GCA_037957365.1 Torreya grandis | reverse complement strand
GCTTGAACTCTAAGACCTAATGAGTCTATTATCATTTTTTTTTCTTGTGAACCTAGTGTTGTGAAGTATTACACTATAATTCAGACTTTTGGTGTCTCAATGTAGAACCATCTTACACCATGATTGGAGTTATGCAACATTTGTAAAAAAGTATGTGGGTCATTGAGTATGTACCCTTTAGATCACTCATACCCCTTTGAGTTTTTTAGGAGATCATTTTATCAAATGTCCCTTTGGTGATGGTTGTATTCAAGGCTTGGGTAGATGTGTATATGAACAAAATATTTCTACCATAGTTTGATCATTTAGATCAAACACCTCGAGAGTGACTAAACATTATCTTCATTATCAAGTCACCTTGTCATTGTGTTTTGTGTTGTGATTGTTTATTAATCTTCGGATGCTTCTCATTTAAATTTATTTTCTTTAGTTTTGTGTCTAAATTTATATATCCTAGGAGTATAAAATCTCTTGAGACCATTTTTCTTTTAGTACCACCTAGGGCGGTGGAAATCTTCTTAGTAGAGTGTTATTGTATTTCTTGATAATTGCTTTGTGTTAGGAGTTTTTTTATGGAATTTATACTCTTAATATATGTGGTGTCATCCCTCTTAGTTGTCTTAGAGATAAGTTATTAATAAATTTTTCTCTTTTGGCATTATTATGATGTTGCTAAAAGGAGTCATGTATGCTTAATGTTGTATTAGTATTCTCTTAAATGGGAATTATTTTTTAATGTTATTTGACTATACTCCCTTAGAATTTGTGGGAGAATGATTTCTAATCTTGGTGAGAGATAAGTTTTAAGATTGGATGGATAGACACATCCTTATGTTTGCATATATCTCTTCTAGTTATGGAAGTAGATTGAGATACCATACTTACGAAATTGGGTAAGTAGGTAGTGTTTGGAAACATTGAGTTGCAGTGTTTTCATTTACTTGATGAAGGTATGTAGGATTTTATTTACTACGTACTTATAACTCTTTAGAGTAATTCCTGATCTAACTTGTGATTTTAAGACCATGTGAGGTGGAAAACCTTGATTTATATATTAAATTTTATACTAAAGATTATAAGTTGATTATAAATAGTATAATGTTATACACTCATGATTAGATTGGCATTTCCTCTCTTTTTGATTTATGCCTATTGTTTTGAAAATATATTTGTATACCTTTCATCAAAAGTGAGTAGGGTATAGGAGGTGAGGAACATTTTGTCTATCTATGGGATGGAATAAACCTTTAACTTGCTATGTGCTAGTTGAGAAAGTAATGAGATATTATTTTGTTTATTTCCCTATAAGGTTGAAATAATGGTTTGATTCTTGACCTATGTATGTTATGATAATTTTAACATTAATTTATCTTAACTATGAATATAACTCTATAAGTTAAAACTATTAAATATGATACTAGTTATATGTGGCTAATAGTAGCTTAATACAATTACAAATTGATTATATGATTTCTTTTGTACATATGAGAATACATCTAGAAACATTTAGCATGTAAAATTGTTTTATGTGATCTATTAATATGGGCTTGTGGTCCATTTAACCTTGCACACATCATAAACATCTTAAATTCATTAGGCTATGGAGACATAAGGGAAGAGTGGTGAATTAGGAATGTGAGTTTTTAGAGGTAAGATGGTATCTTCCTTAGCCTCACATTAACTTAGATTATTGGTACTAAGTTGGATTAGAAGACAAACTTATCAAATCTAGGATTTGATAGGTGGGACTTATCAAATTTAGTCATATGGCCATACACATGTATATGGTGGATAGAGATTCCATATGGATAACTATTCCATTATTTTTGTATACATTGGAAATATAGTATTTCCAATTCCTATGCATCATCATACTTTTCAGGAGCTCTATGAAATAGTGATAGTATTGGCATGTTATACTTATCTGAAGCTATGTAGAGTAGAGATAGTATTAACATATACACATCATTCTTACTAGGCTCCCTAATTATGTGTCTTTGGAATGATAAAAACACTCTCTATGTTAGAGATATGTAAGGAGGAACTAGAATATTTTTGTGGAACTCTTCTTGATTATTTATTATGGCTTACATGATGATCTTGTTTTCTCTTATGAAGTTAATAAAACTTTCACAAAACATGTGGGACACTTCAAGTTAATAGAAGTGGTTATTCCTATAATATATAAAGCTTGTCTTGGTAATTCAAAACCCCAAGGTGGTCATAATAGAATTAGTCAGAGTAAGTAATACTCAAAACCATATTTGTTTAATTGGGAGATGTTATTGAGTAGGGTCTTATGGGACCAATACTTTGGAAATCATATAACTTGGAAGAACTATGGTGGGTTTCACAGGTAATTTTCCATTTATTTGCTTAGTTTGACATTTTATATCATGTAATTTCCTTGCTAAGAAATGGTTTTGATTGAGAACTTATCTTTGAATAAGAGTCATAGAGGACAATGACTAGCTTTAGGGGGAAGGATGTTACGTCCTGATTTCTCCTCCAAACAAACTTTCTAGATTATCTATGGATAATTGTAATTAACAAATTTAGATTGGGTTATATTTTTTACTAAGCTTGAGATTTATGTTATTTCAAGATCATAGAATGTTTCTTAATTAGATGATAACACATGATTGCTTATTATGAATTGGTTTAAGTATGCATTTATTTATGTATTATTTCAATTATATATTATTGATTATGACTATCATGTGAAAAGATATAATGACTTGCATGTTGTGAGGTGGATGTAGGAGAATTCATCCTTTGAATGTGCTAGAGGGAGAGAATCATCAGAGAAGGTGGTATAGATGGAGATGTTGAAGGTCTATAGAGAGCTAACAAAACCTTGCACACACACATAGAGTAATTAGTCATATTATAAATGCATTTAAGTTCTCATGGTGTGTTTATTTTTACTTGCATTTGGAAGTTGATTTCTTTGAGTTTGACAACATAGCTTAAAGGTCTTAATGGAACTCGATCTACGTGATTAGTATGTCTAATTAGTAATGTTAATAAGATCATTATCAATGTAATTGAATTGTAATTTAGGTTATTAATTTTTTTAAATGTCACTAAAAATCTATGACATTAGGAAGATGATAATTAAATAAAGAAATTATGGATGTTTATAATTAATAAATAAAACTTGAAATTATCATTTGACAAAAAAATAATGAAAAAGAATTAGTTTGAAAATATTAAAATAGAATATAAAAATATATTAAATCAAAAAAATAAGGTCATCTATTCTTAAAAATAAAGGAATCTTTAAATAAATAAAATTATATTAAAAATAAAAAATAGAAAAAGTAATAAAAAATTAAATATGAGATAAAAACTAAAAGAAAACCTAGTGCCTCATGTTTTAAAAAATCCTTCTAGTAGGAAAGAGGGGGGAATGAACCAAGGGAAGTATAACTGGAAGAATAGCTCAAATCCATCCAACCATCATTAATGATGTAGGGTTTATATTTAAGTAACATGGATTATGTAAATAATTTTATACTTACTTGTATGTTAGACATCACAATTATTATTTTTTAGCAAAATTGATTAATTAGGTAAAATAGTTTTATTTTTATAATCCATATAAGTGTTCTAATTCTACCTATATGTCTGGTATATAATTGAGTATACTAGAAATTAATATAGTAGTGATTATGTGCATATCTGATATTCTAATATTAAAGAATAGATCATAAGCTTTAAGTTAGAAAATAAAAGTTGATTCTTAAAAATGATATAATAATGAATATATAGATGAAAAACAAAGATAATTGATGGAGAACCATTTTTTTTTCCCTTTTCTTTACATAGCACTAGAATTAAAAGAAAAAATAATTAAAATAGAAATTTTAGTGAATAATAAGGCACTAAAACCTTATTTATACTACTACATGGTCGATGGAATTGCTAGATATAGACCTACAATGACTCAGTATAAAGGAGGTAACAAATTATTATTTATTAAAATAATTTCAAAGTACTCCAAAGGAATCTGATATAAAAAGTAAAGTAATTGGGAGTAAAACCAATGATTTAATAGAAAATAAGATCTTTAAAATAATGAATTAATGTTATTCGTGTTTGTATATAGCAATACAATGATTATATGTTAAGGAAGTTATTTAATGTAAAGGAAATAATTTTGGTAAGGCCATGATTTGTCAAAATAGTCAAATAAATCCTAGGTAGTAAAAAAATAATAATAAAATGGTGGCTTAGATATATCTTCTATGGCATTGCCCTTCCTAGCCAATCTGAGCATATTTGTATATTTGTTTATTTATATTTATAATATGTTTGTATTGCCTTTCTTGGACACTTAACACTGTAGCATCATTTCACCTTTGTCACATTTTTCACCTCCTTAAAATCTATTTTGGACATTTCTATAAATAGGCATTGACTTACCTCTAATTTTCCTAAGTTTTATATTTAATTTTTGTATAAATAATCCCAAATTGGGTGATACATACTATTATTTGAGGAAATAAATTTTGTTATGTAATCTAATATTGTCAAAAAAAAAGTATGGAAATTATAGATTGTTATGGCAAACTAATCTATACTAGGGTAAGCTAATCTAGTTTGGATTATGTGTCATTAAGATTATACAAGGAATGTAATTGTGTATAGATGGGGTGATGCCTTTATATATATTTATATATTAATTAATTTCAAGACTTCCTCAAGTGGACTTCTCAAAAGTTACAATAATGCTAAAAATGGAAGCATAGAAATATCCGATTAACTAAAATTATAGATAATTAACTAAAGGGTCACTAAATGTAACGAAAGGGTGCACCTTGTGAGTTTATAAAATGCTAAAAATGGAAGCATGCCTTTCTAAAAGTGCTATGTATCACTAAGAATTATATATATATATATATATATATATATATATATATATAGAGAGAGAGAGAGAGAGAGAGTTAATAAGTGGAGATTTATAGCTTATTCATCTAATTTGAACTAGAACTTGAATGGAGATTGCTAATTTAATTATAGTGGTCTTGAAACATAAATCCAATTTTAATGTGTGTGTGTGTGTGTGTGTGTGTGTGTGTGTGTGTGTGTGTGTGTGTGTGTGTGTGTGTGTGTGTGTGTGTGTGTGTGTGTGTGTGTGTGAGTGTGTGTGTGTGTGTATTTATATATTTCATAAAATTACACTAATAGCTAAAGCAAGACCAATTCATAGGTTGCTCAGATAAGCATAGAACATGTGTTTTGAGATTGTTTGCTAGAGATGTGGTAATCCAAAATCACCTAATGTCTTAACCCTTATTGTGGAAATAACCATGATGGTTGCATTTATTTTAGTTGTAAACGTTTTTATCATAGCATGATTTAGATTAATCATGTGAGTTTTAATGGGTAGACATAGTATTCCTTTATTGTAAGATAAACCTTGCAAAATATTTTAGATCAATTAATATATGGAAACTATCATATGGAATTGAACATTGTAATAAGTTATGAATATTAGTATATTTAGAAGTGTGGGTTAGATTTTTTTAATTATTATTCTAAGGTGAAATAATAACTAAAAATTGAAAGTATCAATTAAAGTTAGTTTAGAAAATAATTGCTTATAACCCTTACAAAAATAAAATTGATTATTAAAATGGATTACTTGTGTTTCAAGAAAATGAAGTTCTAGATTTTTATAGCTATTGCATGCCAGATGTGTTTTCATGTATTTTCATTAGTTTGATTCTATATTTAGTAATTTTACTTAAGAACATTGAATCATCATTTAGAAATTACATGACTTTAGAATACATATATGTGGTGCACATTAAGATTGCAAGTGTTAGTATATAGGGGTTATACATGAATTTTATTAGATGTTTTGAATGATTCATAATGGGATTTATGAATTAGCTGACTCACAATTAGTAATGTGAATGAATGTTAGTCATATGTATTCAATATGGAATACTTGTGTGAATTACATACTATGATTGTGTTAAATGTAAAATGATAGTGCATAATAGTGTACTATTTTGCATATTTTTATGTTGAGATACCTTGGTATGTTTGTATGCAAAATATATCTAGGTGGTATAATACTTTATTGTTTGCTTGTTATTAATTACATAGACTGGTTGAGTCTTAAAATTTTTAAGTTTAGTTTATGTGTTGTTATGAAGTTGAAAACTTATGATAGTATGGGATATCATAGGGTACTATAACATTAAAGTATGTTGTACCTAGATGGTACTTACTATAGTTATTATACCTAACTCATATCTATATTTATCTATATTCTATATACATACTAGTTATTGTTGTGGATAGCGTGTGCTTTTAAAAATTGGTAGACTTTTGTATGTGTGCATGCAAACTCTGAGAATTTATAAAATTATGTGTTGGAATGTTATTGTGTTCCATGAGAATGATGACTTGATTTATGATATATATAATTACTTGTATAATGCTTTTGTTTCCATGTATTTGAGACTACTTCATATGATTGATTGTGGAAAACTAGTGATTAAGTCTTAGAACATTAGATTATGGTAGTATGGGTTGCCATAGGGTGTAGATAACTAGAAACCAATTATATTGTTTCAATTGTATAGTTAAATTATATGTTTACCCGAGTGGTATATATGTTATTATTACTTCTAGTATAGGATAGAAGATAATGAATGATTCATGCATATGTTTGATAGATTAAATGTATGATATTGTTAATCCTATGTATAGCATGTTGTGTGATGCATTTTCTAGTAGGATTTAAGTTTATGAATCTTTTGGTTGAATTGTATTTGACCAATATATATTGTTAATATGGAGTAAGGAGTGAGACAAACTTCACTGGCTTACTAGCATTGTAATATTAGATGAAGGCAGTCTGATCAAGTGGTGTACATGAAATTGATAGATCTATAGATTATTTTTATATTATTATTTTTAAAAATTTGAAACAAAGTATGTTTAGTGAGACATAATCATTTAATAAGTATGATTCACATGTTTTTTTGATATCTTGTAATATAATAGATTTCTATGATACACTGCATGTTTAGTATAGAATCATACAACACACAAGTACTAGATAGTTTTTCTATATTCTCATGCCATAACTATCTACCCATCTATGTAGGGAGGGCCATTCCCTAATGGGATAGTGTGGGGGATCGTTGATCTATGGTTAGGTGGAAAAGTGATTGAATGATGCTCTCCCTCCCCATAGTAGTAATAATATTTGAGATGACACTTGAGATCATCATAGATACTAGAGATTTGAGGGAACTCATACTCTGGGGAACTAAGTATCTTATTTATAAATTGTATTATATTATATTTATCATTGAGTATTATCATGAAGAGTTATAATTACTTGTTATTGTAAATCAATAGTGGTGGTTGTAGAATTGTTTTAATTATAATTGAGTTAATGTAATTACCTTTGGTATTTGCATTATGACATGTACTCTCTCATGATATTAGAGATCAGTATTATGTGATGTATTATACTTATTTCTATTGTCACCTTGTGTATTTCTCATGTTCTCTATATAATTTCATGGTGTAATCTATATTTGGTATATGTGTTAAAATTTAAAAAAAATCATGTGTTTCTATGTCTAACCTAGTGGAGTTGTTGTAAATATGGAGGTCATGGGATCCAAAACATCCTTATAAATTTCTAAGGCTAAAGCCTCATTGGGTCTATAAGGGGATATGGTTTTACTAAACATTTTTTGTAACCTAGCATTAAAGGCTCTGATGGTCTCATGGGCATCTCTCTTAATCATGCTAAGTTGTTGGTATAGGACACAAGGGCTAATGATTTTACCAAATTGATCAATGAAAACATTTTTAAATTAATTCTAACTAGTAATATAATCTTCTAAAAGTTTAAGAAACCAATCATAAGTAACATCTTTAAAAGTGAATGGAAATAACTGACAAGTTACATCTTCATGAGTCATATTCAACAATCTTAAAGTAGTTTTGAAACTTTTAACATGTTCCTAAATAGTTATATCATTACTAGGACTAAAAGTGGGTAAATATATTTTAGTATTTTGAGGAATATCATGCACTATACCTAGCATACTGATTGAAAAACCGCCTAGCCAAGCAACACATGAGCACCCTGAATGGGTGAAGTTGGTTGAGACTTTGAGATCTTCAACTTACCTTGGTCTCACCCTCTTTTTTAATCCCAACTTGTGAATTTTGAAACCTATTTAAGATATGATGCATCAAACTGATCTTTATAAATAAAAATGATTAAATTTGTATGTTAAGTCAATTTTACATAAATATATGTAAATCATGACTATATTTAAATAAATAAGATCAAAGACACATTTAGACTAATGAATGAGAGGGATCTTCACACTTCTAATCTTTGATAAACTCAAACTTTCAAATAACCAATAATTTTTTTTACAAAATTTCTATTACTAACCTTAAACATAGGAAATACACAAAACATGAACTACCTTTGCACAAACATTGATGGATCTTCAAAGAATAACAATATTTTGATAAAGGAATCCCAAAGACTGGTCTAAAAACATAAAGATTTATTATATTTACATAATTTATAAAAGGATCACACAAATGTGAAAATAATACACCAATCTTTGATTAAAACACACTAAAATTAACAAAGATTCTATGAATTTACAAAGAGCTGCTTAGGCACTCCTTGTAGCACCAATGAAGCTTTGTCTATTGATTCCTAAATGTGTATCATAGGTATGTAGAGTGTTTAAAAAACACTTCTCATTTATAAATTCCTAATTATCCAATGCATGAGTTGTGGGTTTTGATAATCCTATTATCTATTGGTGGAATAGAGGCAAAATAAATGGACTATTTCATAATATTTTTAAGTTTAGTGGTTGGGAGCCATCATGGCCAAATAATAGATCTATGCAAAATATGGAGTATCTATGTTAATAATAGTTAATTATGATTAATAACTATTATAATGACTAATTTAAGATGGGTATCTATAATGAAAATTAAACTAAAGTGATTGGGACAAAAAATAAGAAAAAATAATTGTAGGGCAAAAATAAATGTTGTTGATCTTCATTCCAAACATCATGACAAAGTTAAAATTTCATTTAGACATGTACTTAACCAATATTTGACATGAATTATAATAGGATCAAATACTATCACACATCAGGCAAGCTTCTAAGGAAGATGGAAATAATGCAAATAAGAACTAGTTTCACTTTAAATATTTAACCCCTGCAAGCAAACAACATGAGCCTACAAGTAAGAAGAGTAAAGAAAATGAAATGAACTTAAGAAATTTCAATAAAATTATCATTGGCACAAGTTAACAACTCTTCAATTAAAGTTTCATGTTCAAAATTCATAAGAACCATTCAAATTTATCAATAAGAACAAAAAAATGAGAGACAATCCATGATAGCAAACACACAGACAAATACTAGATAATCTTTGCAAAATTCCTTTCTTGTATTTTTTGCTCCATGTTTATAAATTAATTTTGGATCTAAGAACTCCCCCGCCCCCATTTACAATTTTAATTACCTCTTTATATATACCTTTCATGAGGTAGGATGGTTAGTCCTATCAAATATTAAGGATATATATCCTTTTATTACATTCTAGAACCCATGTTCTTTTCTAATGGACTTACATATAGACAATGTACTCTTCCAAATATCACATGTCTATCCAAAAAATAATATCCTATTTCAAATATTATACAATGTTGGTTAAAAAAATAATACTCTTATTTCATCAACTTTGGGATGTATTGGCTGATGAAGTCAACTAGAGCTCCATGTCTTCCTATGAAACACTTTTTTGAGCTATCAGGGCCATGAATTTAGACCAAATTGCTCACTAGTGTATTGTGGATTAAACCATCTTCATATAGGTGAATATTCATCTCTGTTCAGGTTAATCATAATGCTCCTAGGGTCTGATTGGGGTCCGCATGCCTTACCAAGGTATTCTTATAGGTCTTACTAGTGTTTCAATGGTGGATGTGAGCTCAACTCACAAGCTTCATGCCTTAGAATGCCCTCAAGTTTGCCTGCTTATACCTTTATCTCTTGTAGGTGAAATATATCCTTATATTGATCATGATTTGCCTGTTTCTCATCACCATGGCACCCATGCCCATCACTTTAAAAAAATAATTATTGCCTTTAAAAATTCAATTTTGATCTTGTACCATCTGATCTATTTATATGAATCAATGCAAAATATGGATTTTTTGATTATTTAAATCCAAATGGCTATCTTAAAATTTACATTTGTATGCCCATGATTTGACATCTATGCAACTATCAATTTTAAGATACCTCTTTGGGACTCTGACTAAGTTTAAGTTTGATGGTTACACGGCCATCATTTGACATCCATGCAAACATATTTGACATTAACATAGCTATTAAATTTAATCATTGCCTTGGGATTATTTTCTAGTCTTGCCACTTATCAATTTTGGGTTCACTCTACTTTTTGCATGTTCCACTTGGCATCTCTATGGGGCTTATGTACTCCATTGAAAGGTCAATGTCTAGCTCGTACCATAGGATTACTTAAGTCTAGGAAAATGCACTCTATTGGATCATGATCCAAGGTATTCCCTACCATTATCCACATAAAATACTTTCCACTAACTCATAACACTTTTCACCTTCTCACCATCTTTGGGATGTCGTTGAAATTTTGACTAGCCATGTTCCATTAGATCAATTTTGCCTGAGTTGATGCATGTCATTGATCCTACAAAGATGTAAACTATTTAAGTCAGGCTTGGGAAATTACATAGGTCTTAGGATAAAATATTAAGGCTAATTTATTTTTATTTATGTTAATAAACATGAACTTGAACCTTAGGATTCAGATTGTATGCTAAGTTTAGAGTATAATAAAAGGGGACCCCACATTCATAGAATATAAAGAGACAAGAATAATATTTTAGACTAAGGTTTGGTTATGTTGTAATACATGACTTAAATCTTAGGGTAAAAAATTAGGCTAAGTCTATGGAACTTATTATTTTTACCATGCAAATATGAATTTAAATCAAAGGGACCTAGGCCAAAACATTAGACTAGGGTTTTAATCATGGTTTGAAATGGATCCAATTAATTTCAGACCAAAGGCTAATAAAAGGTTCATTTTAACATTTGAATCACCAAACCTTAAGAATGTATATTCCTAAATGAGATTTCACTAATCCTACAACATAAGTAACTAGGTTTAACAACATTTGAAGGGGGTAAAGCCATGATCATCCCAGCAATATGTCCATTAATTCAAGTGAGATCGGTTCCTGTAGACAATAGGAAATATTGAATTTAGGGCTTAGATAACCTTAAAAACTTAAATAAAAGTCTCAGATCAATGTTTTAATCTAGGTCTATATCATATTAAAATGCCCATGTGAATAATAAAAGACATGTTATAAGGTTTGTATCCTAAGTTTATATCATAAAAAAAGGGTCCTATGTTTAATTCCCAGCTTGGTCTCACATTGTTGATCTAGTTTTGTCAAGAATATATGTTCCATCAGATCATAATACATAGGTTTGAATGAGATTAGTTCATATCTATACTAAGCCCTGAGGTCGCGCCACTTGGAAATCATATGGGCTTCTTGCACTCTACCATCTACCACTTTTATCAAGCTTGCATGCTCTACCCATATAGCGACACCTTATTTGGTCTGAGTTTCTCTTGAAAATTTAATATCCATCTAGAATTGTTGGATGTAATTCATCTAGATAAAGGTGGATTATTGGATCTTTAAAATATGTTGGGGCTTTAAGCTGAGCTTGTATTTCTAGTATTGATCTTGCACCATCCAATCATTCATTTAAGTAAACACATGTTATAGATTATGATCTAGGCAGTTGGACATGATTGGTTCCCTACGAATAATAAGATAGATTAAAGTTAGGGCATGAGAATAATAATAACTTAAGCTAAAATCCCAGATTGATGTTATCATTCACATTAATAAAGGCTTTGATCCAAACTCATAGGCTAAGTTTAAAAACATATTAAAATTATCATGGCACCAAAGAGTTTGATGAAATCAATGTCTCAGGAAAATTGTCTCAAGCAAATTATTTTTGTGTTTTGACTTGTTGACTCTATTGTAGGGTATTTGGGTTCTTTGCACGGGTAAATTATTTTAGACTTTTTGTCTGGGATAATTCCCTTAAAGAATACCACTTTTTTTTTTTTTTTTGTTAAGGACACTTAAGACCAAATTTTATCAAACAAAATGTTCAAAGGGAAAATTCTTATGGAATAAAAGTTTTAAAGGGAAAAAAATGCAAAGTCTAAAATAATTTACTAAATCAAAATGCCTAAAATATAATATAGGACTAAGTTCTAAAATTAAAAAATTAAAATAAATCCATAACCAATTTAAAAATGTTCCCTCGTAACTTAAATAAAATCTCTCACCAATTTGAATTCAAAAGGAGTAAACTTAGATTAAGGGTTTAGCGGTTCAATTTAATTCCCAATAGACTAAAGGCTAGTAACGAATAAAGTTAACATTAAAATCATGAAATCCAAGCATTATTCATTCCAAGTAGACATTATTGGACCTGAAACTGGAAAACACAGAGATCCAAAGTTAGCAATTATAGACAAGGGCTAATTATAATTATGCATAAATATCCCAACCATACTAGATGTGAATTATCTTCAAATAATATAATGTACAAACATGCTAGTGACACTCTGATCCAGTGAATCTTCTATTTCAAAGTACAAATTGGCACAATTTGATATAAGGGTCCCTATTTTTCAAAAATGGGGGTATATTGACCTCAACCCTTTTTAAATCATTTTAACTTATTTTTAATGGTTATTCAAATACAACACTAAAAATTTAAAAAACACAATAGTTGTACTATTTTAAAAATCTCATCGACGGTAATTTGACAATTTCTTTGAAATTTTCTTCTTCTTCTATAATTATTACATAACCAAACAAAAAATCATCCATTATTTTTTAGTGCATGCATTGATCCTAAACTTGCACACAATAAATCTAATTCATCAAATAATAAAATTAAATTATCATCTTCTAACTTCACTAAAACACATTTTTAAATAACCCATGGTTAATTACCTTTCCTTATAGGTACTAGGTATTTTTTGGGGGGTTTTAACATGATTATTGTTTCATAGTATATAGATAATGGACTCATATATAAAAGTGAGAATGATTTCTCAAATTGATTGAAAAAAAATTACCTTCTTTCCTAGGCAACCTAGGGTGGGGTTTGATCATTATTTTGGTTATGTGAATATTAATGAAGAACATGGAAGAGCTTTATCCTATTATTTCATTTATGATTCTATTGTAAAAAAATAAATGCCTTTGGTATTATGTATCAACTGAGGTAATAGTCTATGCCAATACAGGGAAAAGTAATGTATTTATTTAATACTCAATTTGTGTTTGTTAGTTTAAAAATATATAAATGACAATTGATGGGTGTTTTACTAAATAGTGATGTAAGGGGTATATGTCACTATAAAATGGTAAAATTATGTACACAAGTGAAAAAATATATAAATACATAAATTTGGTAAATTATACTTTCCTATTGTGTTAACATGAGAATTGAAATATTGAACGATTTATAATTAAAATTAAAAATATTTGAGAGAGGGAAAGAGAGATAAGTAATTGAAAAAAATACACTAAATTTACATAATTGAGTTCAAATATTAGAAACAATATTCTAAGATTGACTAGACTGAAACCTTAGAACCTAACTAAAATATGTAATACTATTAGTCATGGGATCCATTAATATGAATGATTGTAATTATATGGTTAATATGGTGATTTCCCACCAAACATGGCAAATTGCTTCGATTATGGCAATTTTAAATTTATGTATTTTCAACTTTTATGGATGATTTGGTAGACTTATAAAAAAATAACTTGGATTTATTTAATTTTTGTGTGTTTTCCTCTAAATAAGTTCTCATTTTACCAAACCCTAATTAACCATAGTGTCATAACAAGAATATAATATGTGCAAAATTAATGGTTCAATACCCAATGAGAAATTGTAATTAAATATTCCACATGCTCAAAATCATGGATTAATGTAGTTATAGTGTTTCATGGGTGATCCTAACCTAAATGACAAACATGATTCACCTCATCTTCAATATAATCAAATGTAAATGTATTCTTCACATTGATTTTATTTTATAGAATATGTATTGGCACAAGACATAAATTGATCTTGAGGGGAAATAGGCTCAATTTGCATGTTCCTTGACAAAATGTTTAGAATTTTAATAATAATTAATCAATTTACATGAAAAAATATCTTTAAATAGATCCTAATGATATAAGGATATGATGAATATCTTGAGATAAATTTTTATATATAAGCTTTGCAAGGACAAATTTGTATAAAGTTCAACCTTGAAAAGTAGTGATAACTAACAACGAAGGCATAGGAGATCATATTGAGATAAAAATTCCCACAAAATGTAGGCAACTAGAATCATGGAACTTGTGATTATGGCTAATCATAATTGTGGGACCCATAATTATGGGTAGTTTATAAAAAAGGCTTAAAATATAGATCAAGATAAACAACATATGACTGGATGGATATTAATTTAGAAAACTAAGAGATATGAAGAGTTTATGAAGAAATATAGATGACATAATTTTATGGAGGGCCCAATTTCAAAAAAATATGACAAATTTGATAAAACATAACAAAAATGCAATGTAAAAATATCTTGTACTAAAATTAGGTATCTATAATGGGTTATGTAGAAACATAAAATATTAAACATTTTCTTGTATATGGAAATGAAATCCAAATTTATTTAAATAAGTACTCATAGAACCAAGGTATTTTTATATAATACTAATTTTACACATCATCATCAAATAAAATAGTGATTTTGATTCTAACAATACATGGAACACCCAAAACTACATAAATTCATTAAATGAGG
>JARHVA010003617.1:1267500-1280000 GCA_037957365.1 Torreya grandis | reverse complement strand
AATTATTAAATTATGGGAGAGTAGTGGTGACCTAGTAGACATAGAGTGAATAGGTGCTCTCATGTCCATAAGTGAAATATTAGTGTAATTACTAGTTTTAATTTAGAATGGACATAATCATGAATAAAAAACACTAAGACCCATCAAAGATCATCTGCTTAGAAGTACCACCTAGGCACAGGACCAAGGAAAGAAATAGCCACATCCAAACTCATGTTATAAGTGTGGATCAATAGACCATCTTCAACATGACTACTCATAGAAGATACATAGGTTTGATGAGTGTTCTATACATTAGGACAAGCTTATAGGATGAAGTAAGATAGGAAGGATACTAGGAAGGTACATGACATGTATAAAGACATAAAAAAACTAAGGGTTAACCCTATGCACTAGCTTAAGAAGCATGTAAGTACATCATAGACTGGTTTGTACCCATATACTAGTTTCATAGACCAAGCATGATAGTCATAATTATTACATAAGGTTCTATGAATTATACAAGCCTTGTGAAGCAAGCTCTAGTTATCTCAAAGGAAATAAGAGCTACTTTAGGTATAAATATAGATAGTTAGATCACCATTAGATTCCCTAATTGATTATATCACTCATGAGTTTTTAATACATGATATTGTTAAGTTTTAATACCCAAGAGTAGGTAATATTTTGAAAATTAGAATAGGTTCCCCATGCATGAAGGATGAGAACCTAACAAAGGACTACACCCTAGATAAGGATATCTAGGTAAGCACGGTGAAGTAAGAAACCACTTTATCTAACCTTACCCATGATGTAGAAGAGATGTGACTTACATCAACATACTAATTAGTATGTATCTTAGGTATGAGAATACCATGAGCAGGCTAAATAAAGATGTATTATAATGTACTCCAACTTCCATCTTGATCTACAAAATGAACTATTTCAAACTCAGAACAAGTTGTTAGTAGTAGATAACCATGGTCATAGAGTCTTAGTAATAACACTTCTATATAAGAAATATATGTTTCCATATCTACCAAAACTACTCTAAAACTAGTAGAGTTTCACTCCACTGATTGACCTCATGCATATTTTCATCCCTTTGGTCAAGGTTTGTAAGACTAGATATAGATGAGTTAGTGCATGCACCTATGATGAGAAAGGTTCCTTGAATCATAAAGGAAGGGTTGGATAAGGATATTATTTTTTTTATAATACATCTAAGTGATGGATTGACCAAGACTCATTTGATGTCCTGATAGCTACATAGTAGCATGAGATTATCCCCCTCACATCTTGACACCTCATAAGTTATCAATATCATCAACTTGGGTCTTGGGAGACCCAAGAACCATTGTTTAATAAGTAATTAAATGTCATTACATAATAAGTTGTATAATCCATTTTTATTCCCATTTTAGTTGGTGCTTGAAGTTATTTTGGGTAATAAGATGTGCTCACCTCTTAATATCCAACTAGGCAAGTTGAGTGGGAACTTTCTCTAGATAGTCACCATGATAGATGTTTAAATATCTATGGTGAGGTTGGTATCACTTTAAAATAATAAAAGGCATGTTTACAAAACCAAAAATAAATTTTATATTAGCACTTAGAGAGACACATATCAACTAAGCACTGTGTTGGAGGATAAAATAATTATTTTAGTGTGGGGTATGAGATGGTGTTAAGAAGAAGACAAGAAAGGCATTTGATGAAGATGTCAGGAAGGAGGGTGTGTAAGAAGGATTGATAACAAGTGCATAAGAAAAAGAAAAAACACATGGAGAGACATGGAATGTTGACCAAGTTAAAGAGTTGAATGAGAAAGGTTAGGTGTTATGTCAGTGCACAAAGAATAAGGTACAATTAGTTAGCTAGATCAATAAAGATGAATGATGGTGACTAAGCTAACATATAAGGACTGACATCATCTAGGACCTGATCCAAATTTATTACTATTAGATTTGAATAATGAGATAAGTGAATCATCCAGGGAAGCAAAATCATGTGAATATTGAGGCATGTGAAATATCAACTACCTATCAAGATTTCAAATTTCAAAATCATGACATGGGCAGTTTACCATATGCCTAGGTAGAAAGAAGTGGTAGTATAGACATTTTTCATCATATGAGCTATATCATATAGTCACTCCTTTTCATATATAACTATATGGGATGGATGGTCCATGGTACATTTTTTTTAATTAGAATCTAAATTAGAAGACACCATTGAGATATTAAAAAGGTAGCCTAAATAGTATTTTTTACTCAAAAAATAACAAACAAAGCTAAAAATTAAGGGAGGAAGGAGGAAAAAAGACCAAGAAGGTCAAAGATTTAGATTTTGGATAAGATTAATTATATTAAAAGAGTCAAATATACCATACTACCTTATGGACATGACTTTATTTATTTAAAAAAGGTTACATAACAGAATATCCCATTTATGTCTAGATACCAGAGAAAAATCAAAGACTTAAAAGTTGTAGGAGGAGGAAGGAGCCCATCAACTAAAGAAGAGATCATATTAAAATATGGTCTAGGATAGAGCCATGGGCCTCTATCAGTCAGATTTATTTAGAGATCAGACACCATAGGATAAGATGCAAATGTCTTAGGAGGAGCTTGTACATGAACCTAATATGAAGTAATGATGGTGATGGATCAAACCTGCCAAGAAAAAATGTATGATGGAGGGATCTAATGGTGTCATGACCCAAATATATTCATAATGGTGTTTTTAAATTAGATTAACTAGGTAATTTAAGGATAATATCAGGGGGTGAGATATGGAAGGAAGATTAGATATCTCTATACTATTATTCCAATTAGAACTTAACTAGACTCATCGAGAGTTGACAAGAAGTCCCTAAGGGATATGAATAGATTGGATTAAATATAATTCCACCCCAAAAATATTTCCTCTATCTTCAAGGTAACCCCATTGGCACATTATGAAGGACATAAACTAACTTATATATATGTATGTGGATTTCCCTCTCTAAATATGTCTGTATGGATGCTTGATATCCCTGGTAACTGGTGCCCATCTCAAGGATGTTAAAAGTGAGATCAAAGTTATAAAAATCCCTAGGTTGTATATACCCTAATATAATTATTCATATAGGAAAGTTTATAAGGAATGATACCTAGATATCATATGACAAGTAAGGTATAAGTACTCCTTCAAAGGAAGTTGGGGAATGAAAATATCATCAATGTACTCAAGCCTTGGCATGAGAAGGGTAGAGGCTAGAAACCTTGAGCAGTCATGATGCATGGTAGAAGAGGTATTGAGTTGAAAGATAGGATGGAAAGTAAAATATTATATATGGATGAAATAGGAAGGTGCATAGGATACTATATTAAATAAAGGAAAGCATCTCATGATGAGTCATAGAGGTAAATAATTATGCAACCTCAAATGAATTAGTTTCTTATGATGAATTTTTAAGGTAAATTGGGTTGCATAAGGAGGTAAATCACAAGAATAAATCATTTTCTAGGGATGGACAACTATTTTAGTGTGGGTGATGTTGACCCCCAAATTTGGGTAAGTATCAAGCAAACATGTGTTTGTGTACTTCAGGTAGATATCAATGGCATTATATAAGAAGCACATATAATCCAAACCACATAACCTACATGTGTGCATTAAACATAATTTACAATAAATTTTACATCAACTATGAGATTCATGTCAACACTTTCTACATGACAAAGTGGTAGGACCCAGGGAAAAGTATCCACTTGGATGTAAGAATTGTAGGTATATTCTAGGGGAAATTGATATGTGGGATTAGTTTGCTACAATCCCTAACATGGAGTTATTTTTTTATAGTGGTGGATGACATGGTATTTATCCTTAATCCAAGCTAAAAATTAAAATATGGGCTCCGATGATAAAGTCTCAAGAGGAGATATATGAAGGGAAAAGGTTGGAATAAGTAACTCTAAGGGGAATAATAGAAATCAAGGATTCGATAAGAGAGTGGTATAAAATAGAGAGTGATATCCAACAAGCCATAACTAAGAGAAGTAGGGTCAAACACTACTATTAAATTATGCTAGGGATATTTGGTATCTATAAGTAGCTATGGTTTAGAGAGAGAGATCACTTAGGGTGATGCATGTAATAACACTCTCCCTTGTATTCAATAAAAATTTAATCTAATATAAGGAATGTTTAATTTAATGTTTGTCTATTGAATGATATCTGATAGAATCTTGGTGTGTTCCCCAAATATCATTTGGTATTATCCCCCTTTTTCTCCTCTTAAACATTGCCCTCCTGGTACACACAACAAGGTCCCAACATGGACCCTATTTTCTTCTTCACCTTGAATGATCTCATAATAATCCCTTTCTATATGTAATATTTTGGTATGATAATTATTTAAATATTTGGTGAGATAGACTAGCTAACATGTTCCAAAATAAGTCATAGGAAAAACAACATGTAGTTTCATTAATTTTCATAGGGAGAGAAGGTGGAGGTTTCTCTCACTCATTTGGAAGGGTCACTAAATTACATAATTTAAACTATATTAATAATAATTCTCAACATTATGTAGCAAACCTCTTACATGAAGGGCCTTGAACCACTAATTCTACATATTTCCTTTAGCTTTGGATGTATTGTTATATTTTTTTGGATATATTTGGGTTACATTAAAGGAGAGAATACACTAAAATTTGTGCACACTTATTAAAATAAGTGGGAGAGTTTTATGTGCATCTATTATTACTTAAGGGTTCCAATATATTTGATACATGTCATAATTATTCATTTATAGAGATGATCAACCATTTTTTAAATGAACATCATTTTTAGACTCCCTAGTTTTAACCTTTTCCAAATAGTTTTAAAGTGATCCTTTCTTCAGAACATATTTTTAATTTTGGAGTTTATTATGAACTATTATATCACCTAATTCTCTATACATTGAGCTCATTTCATGATCAAGGTAACTCAAAAATATATATTTATATATCTCTTATCATATCTTCCATTTCCCATGATCATTTACAATTCAATCTACTTGTATTCTCCTTCCATCTACACTAGGTAGGTTTGATTTATTTTAATTTATTTTAATTTATCTAATTTACCTAGTACCAATGTTTTAATTAGTTGTCTTAGTAATTTTAATTCCTATACATGTTCCAATTAAAATTTTTATCAAACATGATTATTTACACCACCAAACCTTAGGTTTTGTTGTTCTGGTTTTTTTAGCATTGATTGTTATTTTTTCTTTATTTCTTTCCATCTTAGTTTGTATTATATCTTGTTTCTTAGATTGTGCCTTTTTTATCTTATTTCATGGTTTATGTTAAAAATGGATTCATGCAATATGTATGATACATATCTCTTACAAGATAATATTAATGATTTAAATTGTGGTGATTCCAATTTTTCATTTGAGAAAAATCATAATGATGATATTATTGAAAATTTTAAGAAACGTGTCTTAAAAAAATCATTTTTTCTTTACTAAATTTATGAAAATGATGAAAGTAATAGCTAGTGTTAATTATTCATGTTATATTATGCATCCATGATTTTTATAGAATATTATCCCCCTCCTTATGCATCTAGTCCCCTTAGTGTTTCTATGTTTGAAACCAATAATAATATTAGACCATTGAATCCTTCATATCTTCATTGTGCCTATTAGTGAGATAGTTTCTATTATAAATACAACATGTGAATGGAAAAAATAAGTACATACATTAAATATTTATTTTATTACATATATATCTTGGGATAATAAATATGTTATATATGTATAATCCATATTTCATAATATTATTTATTATCCTCTCCCTTGTCATTTACTATGCCTACATTTTTCATTCGATTGATATGTAGGTCTTTACTTGCATCTTAAGAAGTTTTTTTTTTTTAAATAAGGTTTTAATGATGTAATTTTTCTTAAAACATTTCTTATAATCCTAATATGTTTTGATATATTTTTGTACACTATTAATTCTTTACATACTTTCCTTAAAATTGAATAGATCATTTTATCACAATATATTACTAATAAAGGACCATATGCCACATTTGAGAACATCCCTTACCTTCATCAAGGAAAAAACTATCATATTTTATGACTATATTCTTATATTTAAGTGTAGGATGAATTATTTTATATATCAACAAACATGTCTATGCAAATAATATATTTTTAGTATAAGCCTCTTACCACTTCTAATGGATAAATTGTTATTTCAATCTTACATTTTTTTCAATTATTTTTTTAATGGGGCCATGTCACTAAAAGATCACATGAATGTAGTCATGAGACTCATGTTTAAATTTTTTATACTATTTATCATAATTCAAGTCTCAATAATATCCATATTCCTACCAATTATCATTATAAATTATTACTTAATCATAGAGTGACACTTATAATAATTACTACACCTTCCCTTAGCAAAACACAATAATTTCAAAAACTTAAAGAAAATAAAAGTGAAATATTGAAAATGTTACTTGATAGAATATGATTGCCTTACATTATATTAGTCATCTTAACATGAATTTTATATAATTAAAATTTAATTCATTTTTTTGAATAATCAAATTAATGGTCATACAATGAATAGTTATCTTGTATTAAAACATAACATTTGGGATCTTATTGATAGTTATGAGATTAAAACTGATATACCTATTAAGAATCCATAAGTAATAAATGTAATTTATAATGTAGAATGGTATATATATTATGATATTCCTCCTAAAATTCCTAATGATATTTATTTACCTCATATATCTCATACAACACCTTTAGTCATTATCATTATATAGACTGAAAAAATATAAGGAATCATGATTGATGACAAATCACAATTCAATAATTATAATTTTGAATTCCTTAGGCACTTGGACATGATTCAATTTATTGAAAGCAAGTATATATATTTATACATAGATATGTATTTGAGCCATTGGGTTATATTACATTACATGTCATAGTTGGTTCATAAATGTTTCTAGTATTACTTTTTTATGATGCCTATTATGATTTCACACAATTATATACTTTGTATTTTATGGTCATGATAAATGATAATAACACTTATAGTACACATGAGCATATTAAATTCAAATTTTAGGGTGACAAGACTAAAATTCAAAATGATAGAACATATGTAAAAAAACCATTTGAAAAAACCCAAAGAGAATCTTGTTACACCTCAAAAACAACTCAAATTGGTATCTAAAAAAATAAATTATTGATTATATTTATATAAAAAGAGTGAACCCAATGAACCATTTAATAATACATCTCTAAGAAAATTAAACATTAATGATACATATCAATGTGTTAGAGATATTCATTTAGATAATGATGATTTTTTTAGAAACATCTCCTACTTTTTTCAATAGTAAGTTAAGTATGCCTTAATGTATTATCTATTTTTATACTTATGCATTGACTAATATAATTGGTTAGTGAATTTACCTATTTAGTATGAGTTTAAATGTATTAATATTTCATTATAACTAAGGTTATTAGTCATAATATATTTTACATTTATTTACATTTAAATCATACATATTAAATTTTACATTTAAATTATACATATATTTTATCCATTTCATGAAAATAAATGAAAAATTTAAAATTAAAAGACATATATTAATGAAAATATATGAAATAAGAAATATACTATGTTTTGTGTATATATATAACATAGTTTTTCATATATATCATAGATTAAAAAATAAGGTCACATGACCCATACATGTTTAACCTCTCATGAAGTGTAGATTAATCATCTCCTAGATCTAAATTTGTATCCCTATTTATACCTCTAGTCATATCAAAAATATCCTCCATAACCATAAATTTATTTTATCTAGTTCTATTTTGAGATATGTCTCTACTATGAGCCTAATCTAACTCCTCATGCTCATAATAAGGTGCATGTTAAATCAATGTCCACATGTGTTTCTCATGTAATTCTAAAAACCTAATAATATAATATCATTAATATTATATTTTCCATTTATTAGTGCCACATGTATTTCACCACACCTCCTCTATCTTATATACTTAATATTATGGATACTAACAAGGCTTGTAAATTTTTAACCTACTCACATAGGTTATCAACTTTACAATCCTCTATTATATAGGTCACTCTAATTTGTCTTATAGGATAGATGATAAATACATAATAATCAAACTAAAAATCAGCCCTTTCAAACATCCTAGGCACACCAAGTACATCGCACGAAATTTTGAAAAATGTAGCATCAATCATTGTGCTTCAGTATGATAAAATTATTAAAACATAATACAATCATAAAAACATTTAAATAAAATTAAATACTAACTATATAATTGAAAAACATATGTGCAACATATTTACCTAGATTTACTAAAGCCTCATTGGCCACATGAGCCATTAGTATTGTAGTTTTTTCTCATCTATATATTATTACCTTTGATGTGTGTGTTGTATCATGCATCTCAACATCCCCACATTTGCTTATAAATTATACCATAAGTGGTAAAACTATTTAGAACTTTTCCCCTAACCACCATAACACACATCCATCTGTTACTCCAACATCATCTACTCTTAGCTCTAAAATGAGGACTTCTAGCTCTTTATCATCAGTTTCCATAATATCTATTGGACTTGGAGATGTAAAAAATTGATATATAATCGAATAATATATGATATATAAATAAAATTTAAACACTCAAATAAACAAAATAAAAACTTAATAATATTTTAATTTTATCAAAATAATTTGGTTCGTTTCTAATAAATTCTCTTCAATAATTTTTGATATAGTCTCTTTTACTTATATTGATTTTTTCCCAAACCACAACAAATTATTCATTATTCTTTGATTAGGCCCATGAAATTTATTTGGAGATATTTCCAATTCCAATAAATCTAATATCTCAAATAGTTCCTAGTTATGTTTCAATGCCTACTCATAAACTATTGCTTAATCAATTGATGATATAAATAAAAATATATAGACATGAAATTAAACAAGTATATAAAAATAAATGATTTTTTAGTTTAATAATATATCCAATCATTCATTTATATGAAATTAATCTTGAAAAGAGAACCCAAAAAAAACCCTTCAACCAACAAAACTAATAACCCAATATGCATTTATAGATAGTGGGGGAAAAGATCTATGAGTTTACCATTTAATTTTCATTTTGCAAACCCAATATGGAGGTAAAACAAAACAAAACTTCTAAGGTATTTTTATATTCATGCCTTGATTTCATTATTAAATATGAACAAGTAATTTTTCTAATACCAATCAATATTCATGAGTTAGAGTAAAATTGTTATATAAAAACATAAAATTCTAATATGGGTATGGATCTTAGATAATGAATTGTGTTGATGTTTTATTAATGTCATTTTACTTAAAAGTATAAAATATATTTTTTGAAATAATTTAGATTATATAATTTTATTTACTTATTTTTTTTACACTACATTAGTATAGATTAACTTGTATATGTATATTTGCAATTGTAGATAAGAAGGAAAATGTTGTTACAATACGAAAGCAATAAAGTGTTGTGGTAGATCTTTATTTTTATTATAGACTTAAAATAAGTTGTGAAACTAAGTAACTAACTCAATTTCACTATGATATAATTTAAGTTTTCATTGAAATAATATTTAATTAATTAAAACTTTTATTATTTTACATGTATTATTAAAAGTTTGTTCCATATTTTGGTATACTTCAAATTTTGTGGTTTCTTGCTTGTAACTTTCTAGTTATTAACACATTAGGTGGTTTTCTTATGTTTGAAACCCATGTTTATTATTCCATATAAACTCGTTTATAATGGTGTTATAAATTCAAAATAAATAATCCCAAAAACAATATACTAATAAGGGTTTATTGTGCATTATACTAAAGCATGGATAGGTTTAGAAGGCCTACATACATAATGACTATTGAATTAATAATAATTGTGATATCGTGTTCTTCCATGATCTGCTAATCTATATGGTAATACATTTAGAGAAGTGACATATTATAATTGGTTTCTTGTAATAAAATAAATTATTTATTTTACATTTATAAAGATAAAATTAAATATCTTAAACTAGGATTATGGGGTTAAAGGGGCATACATAAATAGTGAATCATGACATGTAATTTATTATAAAAGAGGAAACATAGGGTAATATAGATTGTGATGGGAATTATTTTTATCATAACTAAAAAAATTAAAAATATATGAATAGGAAAAAATACGATCATTTTTTCCCTCGATATGGTAAGTGGGTAAAAAAACAAGCACATGGTACAATTTAAAGCCTTAAACCTCATAAAATATTTATTTAAAAAATCACCGAAAATGAGTATAATTTGAAACTATAACCCTTAAAAACAATCATATATAACCTCTAAAAATGGTGTATTGACATAGAAAAATATTATTTATATAAATAATCAAAAATTATAATTATGGATATTACAATAATATTAAAAATGCAATGAATTGTGTTATTGAGTATTGTAAAATGGTAAAATAAAAATAAACATAGGGAAATTTAAATGGTTATAAATTAAACCTTTAATCTATTTTAAAAAAATTTGGTATAATCTCAAAAATGACCTTTCCTCAATGATTAAATTTTGTAAATAAAAAAATATTATAGATGGATTGTAACTATAAATGGGTATGGTTTAAACCCTAAAACCCCTTTAAAATGTGACATGATCTCAAAAAATGAAATTATATAATCGATAAAAAAATCATATGCATGCTTTGTTTATTTTATTTTATTTGGTCACTTTAACTATCAATAAGTTTCCCTTATGTCTACATATTTAAAACATAAATTAGTTATTGTCATATAAAAAGGCTATATAATCTTTAAAAAACAACATACTAAGCTTGAAATGCTTGAAATGGATATTCAAATTGAATAATTGATATGGGTTGATGTTTCTTGGGAATAGATTTTTTTATTTTTATTTTTATATTTTTTCATAAAAATTCACTTTGATTCTTTGAATATTGAAACTAGGTTGTGATAAAAAAAACCTTATAGATTACGAATGTATGCTCTGATTTTATAATGTATTCCTTCCCACTCCACTTTATTTAAATAAAATATATATTTTTTTAATATTCTTATTGGTGTTTGATTATTCTTTAGATAATCTTACACAACTCAAATAAACATTAATGAGGAAGGGGGGTTGAATTATCTACGTGTACAAAAAAAATAAAAATCCCTTCAATGGAGAGACTATTGGGTCACATGGGATGAGGGATGCCATTCTTTCATGACCATGTTATTTTTAAACCATGTCTTTTAAAATAATTTTTCAAGTAAACTAATCATACCATTTGATGTTATAGTTACTAATAATGGGAGATCAAATTTTTTGGAATGGTAAGTGTAGTACAAAAAGGGAATTCAAAGAAGAGGAATTGGGGGAGGGACATGTGGGGAGATGATAACTAATTAAGTGAGTTTGCATGTTTTTAGATTAAAATGTCACACTTTCACATTAAATGAACATGTTATTTACTTATGTTTATCATGTTCTATAAGCTCTTAGACATATTTGTGCCATCCATCAAGATAACACAATCATTGTGTCTTTAAGAATAAATTAATTGTATCTCCCATGGTCTCCTTTCTACATCATTTCACCTCATTTAAAACTCCAAACTACATGAAACCTCTAATCCCATAATTATTTAGATGCGTTCAAGTCATCCTACTACCTTTTTCATGTAGTTCCACTAATCCTCATGAACATGACCATGCCAACTCCATTGGGAGATATTTTATACACTGCCTTAATGATATCCTTTCTTGTAATAAATCCAACTCAAATCACACCAAGGTATCTCTACCTTAGCTCGATCTGACATTCTCTCGATATGTCTTTCCTCACCATCTAAGGTTTATTTCCAACAAATTTAGTATATTTCATCTGTCAATGATATATTATGATTTTTATATCTTACCAATCATGCATATTATTTCTCCTAGCTTAGGTACTTCTGTCCAAGCATTTATTTACCTTTAACATCACCTTTGTGAGTTCCAAGGTCAATCCCATCCAAAATATGGTAATTTAAACCATTTAAATGTTACTCCTCATATAATATATAAAGAATGTTATTGATAGGTCCCCTGACCTACCAAACAAGGATATGTCAAGCCATTGCTTGATTACCCTATGCAATTATTGTTTGTTTTTTAGTTAGAGCAAGCCATTGGACACCGATCCAAAAAATAAAAATTTGTGGGATTTTTCCCACCTAGGATCTTTTTCATTTTCACCCACTTATAAAAAATTTATTTACATTATGTACCTTTTGATCTACTTGTGATTTCCTACCTCAATTTATTTACCCATTCATCTCACTACTTTGGATCCATGAGTTATTTTTTATTGGCCTCAAGACATATAAGATCACTCGACTACACCATGCATTCTTTGGTTCTTGAATTCTCTCATGTTTA